>WAAG01026844.1:28191-55036 GCA_013390105.1 Tichodroma muraria | reverse complement strand
TGTACCCCCATCAACGGAAACGGCGCGCGGGGCCCCTGAGGGGCCGAGCGCGCGGTCCCCGGGGGGGATGCGGGACGCGGGATGTGGGAAATGGGATGTGGGGTACGGGATGGCGCCGCCCAGCCCCACGCCGGTGCCCTGCCCGCCCTCCTCGGCACCGGCCTGCCCAGGCCCACCCCGCTGCCGGGGCCGTGGTACCCCCGCCTCAGCCTCGCTGTCCCCCCGCGAAGGGGATCCCACGCGCCCTGGGGATCCGAGGCGGGCACCGGGAATCGCCGCCAGCCCCATGGTACGGCCCGGGGGAGCCGCTGGATCATCGTGGAGCAGCCCGGGCCGCTGGCACAAGTCCCTTCCACACGTTTCTGAGGAAGGCGGGATGAGAGCGGCGGGGGGGAATTTGCGGAGGAGAAGCGCGTCCCTCCTCCCCGGGGGCTGAGCACCCCGACTGCCCACCCGCAGAGTGACCTGAGGGCTTTCTTCTGGTGAGAGAAAGCGCCGGGATAAGCAGCAGCTTGGAACTGAACAGGGAGGGACCAGGCAGTAATGGCAAACAGACACAACCTATCAACTCCTAAAAATGCTCAAGGGCCCCATCCTGGACAAATGCTCCGTGTTTGGGGGATTAGACATCAATGTAGTTTGGTTTCAAACTGGCAGTGAAGAGTTTTGAAGATTTGTAGCAATCCCCCGCCCTTTTCAGTCTGAGACTTACTCTGTGAAAAGACGGCTTTCAACATCCACTAATCCTTCTCCTTCACCTCCACAAAATGTTCTTAAAATGGGCGATCTCGTGGCTGTAAGGAAGAGGTTTCCAAGCCACCGGTGGCACACCGATGCAGCCGAAAAGAGAGAGTCAGCGGATCAGTTTTGCTTATCCGCGCTGCCTGAATAACCTGTTTAGCCAATACAACATCAGTGAACAGAAATGCAGTGTCCTCCCTCCCCCTTTATCCTCAAACGACCCAGTCTTTGTCCAATTCCCATCTTGTCCAACTCCCACTTTTAAGTAACTCAAGTCTTTGGAAGAAGACCCTTTTAGCGCAACATTCACGCTGGGCGTTGCTCTTGGCAGATAAAACCACCTCCTCTCTTTGCTCAGCCCTCAATCCTTTTTTCTCTTTTTGTCCCTCTCTTCTCCACCCCTTGTCCTTGCCCACTTGCAAACACTGTTAAAGAACTCTTTACAGTTTCCTGAGCACTGCAACAGTAGCTAATTATCACCTCTTACCCCAAATAGATACTCTTCCTTCAGGGAGATAATTCTTAACAGTGGGATTTCAGTCCCTCCTGATTTGCAGACCTGAGACCAGAAGCATTTCCCGCTGGACAGACTTCCAGCCCACTGACACCTTTTCTAGACAAGTCCCTGGGGCTACAAGTTCCCAGGATCCACTACCCGAAGGTGAAAATCTTTGGTCTCTGACATGTCTTTCCACCCACTGACGCCAGCCCCACCTGCATCTTTCCAGTGATCGCGGCCAGCACCTTCCACAGCTGAAGTGGCGGAGAAACTGGAACCACCACCTTTGCTGCCATCGGTTCCACAAGCTCCTCTCTACCTGATGTTTAAACCTCGCCCATTTTTACACTGATACGGGTCTCTTAATGCAACACCTGCGATTCCTCCTGTCCTTCACGCATCCCACCATGCTGGCCAGGCAGCCCAGCATGGTGTTAGGAAGAGAATGTACCTCACAGTGCTTCCGACAGAAGATTCAGTCCCACTCTCACCGACACCAGGAAACATCGTGGTTTGCTCAAAAGGAAGTTGTTTGCCCTGAGCAGTAGAGGTTGGGATTTTTCTAAGGAGCCTAAGGAAGCCAGGCACCCACATTCCGTTTTCCAAAGGTACCTTTGAAAACCCTACCCTGTGTCTCAATCATCCCGATACTTGGAACAGCAGCTATAAAATACGAGGAGCTAGCAAACTGCCTTTTTTATTCTTCTCTGACCCAGTACTTCACTGTCTTGTCCATTTAGGAGTTAGACCAGGGAAAACGAGCACAAAATGCTACTAGTTTGCAGATGCTGTGGTTCCTCCGACTCCCATCCCCCCGACCCCATCCCCCCACATTTCAAACAGTTATAAATGACTGTGCAACTCTGCAGGCAGCGGTCTCAAATAACCACACCAAGCCTCTCCCCTCCAACGGCTTTAAGTCTCTTCCTTCCTCTCTTTGGCGCTCGGGAGAGCAGCGATCAAGGTGCTTTGCTTCACTCTCAAGAGTTAAGCTGCTACTTCACCCACCACCTTTGGGAATTCGCCACAGCAGTGAATTCCCAAGGCTGTCCTTGAAGGTTTTTACCATGGGAACTGACAACAACAGGCTCCAAAACGATCCTAACTGCGAAGACAGGTTGTAAGTCGGGACTTCAGGTAGCAGAGCCCCAGATGGTGGGGCTGTCCCCACCAGCCTCGAGAACAGCCCCCTGTATTGGGGCCTTGCCCTCCCCTGGCCAAGCTCATAAAAGCTGCCCCAGAGAAACCAGCTGTCTCGACTCTTTAGAGCACTCCAGCAAATCCAAGAACATCTTGGAAACATTACAGCTCTCACCACACTGTGTACGCTTTCCTCACAACTCCCTGTCTGCAGCGAGGGCAGGAGATCAGCCCATCTATTCAAAAGCGGGGCCCTCTTCCATTAGAGCAAACCAAGCCTAAGGAAAGTTGCCACAGGAGCTCTGGTTCTTCGGAGCAGACAGATCAGACGAGATAGCCCAGCCAGCAAAAGACATTTGCATGACACTTTTTGTACATGGTTCAGGGCATGGCACACCCCAATCGTGGCTTTTATTCTCTTCAAGGGCCTGGCCCTGCAAACACTTAATTTTACATGTGTAAGTAGAGTCCCACTGAAGCACAATGGAGCTACTCATGCAAATAACATTGAGAGCGTGTAGGGCTGTGGCTCTGTTTCACTGTTCCATCTGCAGCAAGACCCAGTTTTAGAGAATCCTGCCATACTCTCTGTTATTGCCACTCACTTGTGCCAGTTAAACTATTTATGTAGCCACACGCATAGGTGAGCTGTTTAAACGATACAGCTTTCTTTTTAAAGCCCTACTAACAAGAACAAAACCTAACACCATACCAGCTCTGATGTAGATTTCATCCCTACAAGCAGCTGAACTGGCACAACTGGAGGAGGTGGAAACATCTGAGAAACAGGAACTTTTGAAGATGGGACTGAGGGAAGGTGAAATGGAGACACGGATCCTTAGCGTGTGAAGGCTGGAGACATTACCCTTTTCTAAAGTCAAACCCTGCTCCTGACCATCGACTGTCTGAAGTGGAGCCTCCTCCAACCACGCACACAGTCATTCCACATGAAACACTTTCACCTCAAATACAACAGTAGATTGGGCCTTTTCAATCAATAATGTTAAAAAAAAAAAAAACTTTCCTCAAGGAAAGCTGTCAGCAGTAAGAAGAATCTGTCAACAGTCCCTATACCCAGGATCAGGGATGGACACTTCTCCTTGGAAGTAAAGGATGTCAACACCATGCACCATGTAGCCAGTACATTGCTGCTTCTGCAGTCACAGGATCCCCTGCTATTAGCTTTGACATGGCACATTTGGGCCATGCAAAGTGTTCCCTAGAAATTTTTTTTTNAAAGTGAAGGAACTTGTAAATCCTTTACTTCCTTCCTCTTTTTTTTTTTTTTTTTTTTTTTTTTTTAGTTTATGGGTTATTCTATCTCTAGCAACTCCGTGCTGAAATTGCATCACACATTTCCTATCTGTCGAGGCAAGATTTCCCTCTTTCAGTGCGATTATAACCTTACAGCAGGGTAGCTCCACTAACTCCTTAAGAGCTTTGCTCTCTACACTGCTTCCCGACCTGCATTCGTGTACACCTGCACAAAGTGAGTGTAAAACACCATCACTGCTGGAAACGAAGAACACACACCAGTAGGAGGATGTTTTGCTTTGTTTGTTTGCTTTAGGTTTGGCGGATTTTTGCCCTCTTTTGTGTTCCCGTGTAAATGATCAGAGGAGCTGTGGGACAAGAGAGATCAGTCTCTATGAAACCATTTTCTTACAAGCTTTGAGGTTTACAATGCTGCATGCTCTAATGAGCCTTCTCGAAAGGAAACAACCCATTCCAGTAAGGAATCCAGGTGATTATGGTTTGCATACCGCCGTGATCTCTCTGCATGGGCACAGGGGAGTTGCCTTCATGAATCTTGCTACAGGATGAAGTCTAAAGCTGGACAGTGTGAAAGAAATGGGAAAGGACCACAGGGAGGGGTAGTTTAACATCCATTGTTAACTTGGAAAAAAAACCTTCTTTCAGAAAGTCTTTTATTTATTGTAAATCATTCCTAAAAGATTAGGAAATCAGGCCTGGGGGAGGGGAGAGATTGTTGTGGCTTTCTTTCTTGTTTGGTTTCTTTTAGTGTTAGACATTAACTCGAGTCTCCTCCGAGTCTCCTCAGTTTTGGTGAGCCTCCGTCCTGTAAACCACCAGAGAATATTTTTAACATATTTTGGGTGAACAGTCCCTCTACATCCCATCATCGTGGGCGGGACTTCACAGCCTCCCAGAGGAGGAAAATGCCTCTCTATCCATACCAATGTCAATATCCACGTACAGTCAGTCGCACACATCCCCCCAGAACACACACATATGCAAACCCCCACCTCTGTCCCCACTGCTGGTGAAAAAACGACCTGTAAGTCACCTACAGCAATGACTACTGCCCGGCTGGCTGCACAGGACATGCAGCTGTGTTGGGAACGAGATGGGCTGATGGATCTGACCAGCACTGGCTGCACATCACCCCAAGGCAACACTGTGCAGATGACGGCAAATTCACCTGGGCAAGAAAGGCCCTGCTCTCGCTTTCCTGTCTGCACTGAAAAGAGAGAAACAGCTGATGTCTTTTCCTGTTCACAAGAGCACCCAAACAATCTGAGCCTTAATCAGTTTTGGGCTGGAACACGGGACTGTGCCTGTGGTTAAAATATTCTTCTGGCCATCCAGAGAGACTTATAGTTGATCTGCCCCACTTGAAGACATTATCTCACATCAAAAATTCTGGTGTGATGAACAAATCTTGCGTATTAAAACATTCCAGTTGCAGGACGCTCTTGTCCTATTTAGAAAGTCTTTTCTCAAGTCAATAAGCAGGTATGAGGCAAATATCATGCAACCACAGAGATAAATGCTCAGCTCTTATCTCCTATGATTAAAAAAAAAAAACAGGGAAAAGAAAAAGGAGAGAACAGATACTGATTCAGAAGGGAAATCAGGTAAACAGAATCTGGGGAAGCATATGCTCATGCAATACATGAAAAATATGAATTCATACCAAACAAAGGTGGGTAATTTTGGCACAGAGAAGACTTCAGAACCAATGATTGCCCAGGAATACTGTTTCCACCACACTGTCCCCATGCTTTACAGGGAACTGCTAACATACACTGAGTGCTATGATGCTGCCAGGAGAATTTGCCTCTGGAATTGCTGACCCTTGAGCCTTTTAAGATTCTCAGCCATGACTTTACACTCCCTTTGTATGTGTATGGCCATCTTTGACATCAATGAGAACAGACATGGCAGCAGCTCACAGAATTGCGAAACTTACCTCCTGCTTCCCTTCAGCCACCTGCTGAGCCTGGTGCAAGCCACCAAGCCCCCTTCCAACAGCCACACAGCCACGTTCTCTGTGCTGCCTGCCCACAGCGCCAGGCCACGCATGTGCACCTTCACGCGTGAACCATATGCAAAACCGAGCAAACAGAATTTCATTCCCAAAGCAACGTTTCTGAGAAAGCTACGACCAGATGAAGAAAGCGCCTCTCATTAGAAGCATCCTTCTCACAGGATAAACAGGAGGCTAAAACTGCCCTCAGACAGACAGAAGAAGTCATCTGTCGCCAACACATACAACAGCTCTCCCGGCATAACGGGCTTTTTGTGCCTTCCAGCACTGCTCCTCCAGCATCCAGCTGCTCAGAACACCCGCCTGCTGCACAACAGGCCAGCGACAGGGACAGATTCCACTCATGCTGCCCTTACAGGCAGCACAGAGTCGTTTGAGGGCAAAATTTTGTTCATGTCTCTCCTTCAAGGCTATGAAAAAACAAAAACAACTTCAGCATGAATTCCCCTCTAGACTGTGCACAAAGAAACTAAGCCCCCACTGTAGTGCAGACTGGCCCATTAAAGCGAACGGTTAAATTCTTGCTATGAAAAAGTAGGCGTTGTTGTCTGTTTTGCGAGGCAGAAATCAATATTCCCACCTCCTCTCCTTCTGCTATTTCACCTTGAGGTACTCATGCTCAGTTAGATGAGATCTGAGTCTTACTCATTGTTACTGCAACTTTTCTCTCTCCAGCATTTCACAGGGTCATGGGTGTTCTTGGAGTCCTAACCTGCCTCTAATTTACCACTCAGCTCCCTAAACTGATCACTGTTGGTGACTGAAGTAGTGATGGATTTTACTTCCAAATCACACCACTGAAGCCATTTCTAACTATTTATCTACACCCTCTATCTCCATCATTTTCCTCCCTGTGTCTTCCAATAACAACCCTTTTTCTGCCACAGCCTCTCTCTTCTCCGGACCCCTATAATTCACTCCCTGGTGCTAGCCTCTCCCATACTGTGGCCATCTTGTAGAAATGATGTTTTACTGTGAAATGCCCCTTCTGCTCTCACTCTCCCTCTAATCCAGCCGTCGGGGGTAGCTTGGTTAAGTCTATAAATTTGGGGAGTGGGGGGTTGGGCCAGGGGGGAAGGACCTGGGTGACTGATGCTCAGCCCAGGCAAGCCTGCAGCAATGTTGGCTGGGGAGAGACAGGCAGGGGAAGATAAGCCAGTACCATACCTCAACAGCTGCTCCTTCAACCAGGTTTCCCTGCGGCAATTCAGATCCAGGGCCTGGACCGATTCCCACAGATCAGGTAGCAATAATGCCAGGCTGACTGGGCTGTTCTGATGAGTCCTCTTGGATGTAGCTCTGCCTACAATCATGCCTGCCTCTGTCACCTAAGGATTAGACAACTGCAATATGGTCTGTTTGGCACCGTGCTTTAAATCCATTCATAAACTGAAGGCAGTGCAGAATTCAGCGCTCAGTTAGATAAGCCACGTCTCTCACCCACGATCATTCTCACATTTATGCTCCATTTTAATGCCATCTGACCACTGGCTCCCAGACAGATTTTAACACGCTCCTATTGACCTCTAATGCCTCGCAATGCAGAACCCTTCCCAGCAGACATATCATCTCTTATATTTCCTAGAAGCTGAAAAGACACCAGGTACTCTAGCACAGGTACCTAGGAGAGTACAGCTGAGGGCTGTTCAGTCTTTAGTTTGCCATTGTTTGCTGGTGACAGTCTGATGAAATTGCTTTAGTTATAATGAAGACAGTTTTCATTATCTGTCATTTAAAAATGTCAAGGGAGCTTAGACTGAATGGATAGGTGCAACCTGTTGTTTCAAAAAGCTTTTGATGAAAGAAATACATTTCAAAAGTACCAGCCACTGATTTACAGGTGCTGTACCAAAATTACATAAAACAGAGAGATGCCTCCAAAGAAAACAAGCAGATTTCCCCCCTTACTCTTTAGATTAGACATTGGCTTATCAGCAGTATGATGCTGACTTTCTTCTGCAGTAATCATCAGCTTTCAGATCTGCAAGGTTTTAGATGATAGAGGACAATACCAACAAAACCAGGACTCTTCATTACTAAAAGAGGGCACTCAAAGAGCTTTGGCTTAGCTATATAAATGCTTCACTCTTGTTCTTTTCCATTTTTACTTATGCACTTTTATGGTGCAAACTGTGGACCACTTTAGCAACAGATGTCATGACTGGACATACTTCTGCCCAAACATTTTACTAGTCCCTCTCTGCTAATGGTGCTGGCCTCTCACAGCTGAACTGCAATAACAGACTGCGTGAATGTTCCTAGCCCATCTGAGCACAAGATCTGCCAGTCTATTTTAAATCATACCAGGCTATTCCCCAGCAGGAATACATCTGCTGACAATACCTGCCTTGCAGGTCCTGAGAGACACCTAGGACAGCATGCTCCTTTCCATCTATATCCTTTTATTTCAGAGCATCCATTTAACATGTGAGCTGGTGCTGCATGGCCTTGGTAACGGAACTCTGATGGGACACTCCCTTACTCCTTGACTTGCTTACAACATGGGCTTTTCTTACACACAGCCTGCATCTTTTGCCTGCCCTCTCTGTCAAACCAAGACAAAATTAACGCCAGCAGTCCATCCAACATGCAAGAAATGCAGGTAATACTGCCTGCAGTGTCCTTAGAAATCACTTGTATTTTTGGTAATTGCTTTTATATGAGCATCCAGCATCAAAGAGTGTAGCAAGAATCTCCTGTAAATATTTAAATGCTGCAGCACAGATACTTTCCACTTTAGAATCCAATAACAGATTGCTCTGTCCAGTGACACAACTTCAGCCTGCCTGCATCCCATGCAAGTCATCTGGCTTCCTCTTCCAAGTCCTTATTTCCCCAATGCGCAGAGACTGAAGCATCCCCTGGGTGTTCCTGCTCTTGGTGGTGCATATGATGTTCAAAACTAATATGATAATGGGGAAGGAGAGAAGAACTGAGCCTTAGGATGGTGGCTTCTCAAAGTCACAGATGTGAAGAAGAAATAAATTGTTCTGAGACCTGATCACTCCAACGTCTTGTTTCCATTAGGACAATGTTTCCCAGGCATTTACTTGAGTCATCCTTACAAAGCATCTCCCAAAGAAAACGGTTTATGTTCCTGGCAACACATTCCAAAAAATCGTGTCCCCAGCTCCCTGCTGCCATAAGCAAGCACGACTCCAACGATTTCAATAAAGCTGCACCTTCTGGGGCCCTAAGGCTATAACACTACAGTCAACAAAGCCACATTCCATAAGCCAGATGCTTTAAGGTCTGAATCCAAGCCTTCAAAATCTTACAAATATGATCCACCAAAAGATAGCTGAACCCACACCACTAGCTGGCTGTCACTGAGATGTTTCAGCCACCAGCAGAACACAGACCCCAGGGCCTCATCCTGGGGCACAGAAATGGCTGGTGGACACCAGCCCACTCCTTCAAAGGGCAGCGGTACCTTGCTCCTCTAGGAACTGTGCCAGCACTCTCAGCCTCCCTGCTGAGTCCTCGTCCCTCTCCAAAAAGAAATCCCAGTTCTCCACTCTAGTTGCCGCAAGGATGAGTTTGAGAAACAAAATGCTGACACCAAAACCAAACGACCTTACAATATCAGCTGCTTACCACTCCGGTTTCTTCATCTCCCCATCGCACAGCTTGTTTTCCCTTTACATCTAAACATCCAAACAAACACCACTCAGTCCCAGGAAGGGCCAGCTCAAGGCTCTTGCCAGATTAGGTGTGGAATCCACTGTCACACAGTGAAAGCAGACCCATGGCTCAGTTAGATGACAATGCTCATCCTGGAGTAATAAGGATGTAGTGCTGGATAGTTGCTCAAGACTGAGTGAACACAGCAAATGAATGGTCTTTCCAGCCTCAGAAGTGGTCCCTGAAGAGCAGCAGTAAGGGGCTGTGGCTTGATAGTATAGTCTGGGGAATGAACTGCACACAGCTCCAGTGAATAATGCTGAAAATCCATAGGCAAAGGAAGCGTTTTAAAACAGAGGGGAAAATCTACTTGAAATCAATACCGTGAAGGTCTCTAAAAGGAAACACTGCAAAAAAGGACACATTTGCCACATATAAATCTTTAATGATATCTTGTAGTTTTAACAAAGCATTAAAAAACCCAAGCAAACAAAAAAAGAAACCCCAGTTGCTGTAACACACCTGAGAGAGCAATCATCCTCACATGGCAAAATATGATTTTCACACCTGGTAAATGAAATAACTCTGCTGCATCCCAAGGCCAGGGTTAGGGTCTAAGGTGAGCTGTTAATGGAAGGTTAGAGACCACAAAACGGCTCTTCAGGGAGCACCTTTCAGATGCTCTTTTCATGTACAGCAGTGCACAGTAATCAGAAGGCAGTGGCAGCACATACTAAAGTCACTGTCACTGACAGTGGTTCTAACTGTGCAGTCACCAGTTGATAGCTCGGATTAAGACAGCCGGCTCCCCGTGCTCCTCTGACTCAGGAGAAGGCCCACGCTCTTGTAAGTGCAATCCTGTATTCTTTCATCTCCCTCCTGGTATGCCTTCTGCAGCACACCAGGGTTAACCACTCACTCTCTTCTCTTGGATGAAGAGCGAAGCTGCAGAGCTGAGACAACAAACTTTGCAACAGCATACAGCTAAGCCTCTGCACCGTTAAAAGAAAAGCAAGCACAGAAAATCAGGGAAAATCCTGATCACAGGCCACGCTGGTAGGAACCCACTGACATTCAGAATCTGTCCTGTGTCAGCATGCTAGACTGCTGGATCCAGGCAGGATGGCTACACAATTTGCCAGTCAGCCAGGAAAATGAGAGAAGTGAGGCCTGTGGGGAGCCAACCAGCCCCAGAGGTACATACAGATATTTACAACAAAAAAATCCAAGTATAATCAGCAAGAGGAAGAAGCACAGAGAAAAACACATGATCTAGCACCAAACAAGACACATGGCTTAACAAGACGCTTTAGAATATCTGGCTCCGTAAATTAAGACTGTGATTCCCAGATCTTTAGCTCCCAGCTCCTGCTGATTTCTGAGTATAAAGGGGATGTTTGTCACTCCCAAGATCAGACGGCAGCTCGAATGCCTTTTAAGAAGTACACAGATGAGCATGTTCCTAGGGAAGAATGAGCTAGAGCTAAGCCTTCAAACGAGCACAAGGAGAACCTCCTGCCCACAGACAGGAAAGTGGTAACCTCCTTCACTTCCTCTGTGGCTTTAACCTAAACCACAACTCCTCCCTTTGGGTTAGAAGTCTCTTCCACTCATTCAGATGCTTGTCAGCCTGTCTCTCTAATACCCAGCATTCGTCACTGCCACATAGGAAAAAAAAACCCAGCTCTCTTCTTTTTCTTCTCTCCCACACCCCTTTTGCAGTTTCTTCCCTAAACAAGAATGGCTTCAATGCATGGGAAAGCAAGTCTAAACTACAGCTCTTCAGGCACAGGCACAGAAATTAGCAATTGCAACATGAGGGGGCAGGGAGAAAGGAGACGTTGGCATACAGGCTACACCAACATTTGGGAATGCTGGCAGTGAGGAAACATTGCTGCCAGCAGGAAGAGCGATGCCAAAATAACTCTCAGGGCTTTTCCGTGAGTGCAAGCACTCCTTCCCAGCCCAGGGTGCAGCATCCCTCCTGCTCCCCAGGAGAGCTTCAGAGCATGGATGAGGTGCCGAAAGCGAAGGGCACAGCGGGATAAGCACAGGGAAGAGCTGCGGTGCCACTCGGGAGGCCCTCCCTTTGTGCATGCCTAGGGAGGTGAGAAGGACAGGCCCCATTATCCCCAGTGTGGGGCAGGGAGAGGCGGCAGCTCCCCCTCAGAGATCCCATCATCTGCTGAATGGAGTTTAACGATGTGACAAACAGTGGCTCCCACCCAAAACACTCCGGGTCCAAAGGCTTAACCTTATGATATCCGGGTGATACGGGGGGTTTTAGAGACAGTTGAACCTAGTGAAAGATTCGAGCAGCTTTTTGAGCAGGCATTTTTTTGCTACGTGCCTTTACCAGGTAGTCAGAGAGGTATTCGGTGAGAAACCTCTCCCACAGCTCCCATTGCAACACGCACCCGGGCAGCCACACACGGTGCTGGGTGATGCAGTCACTCCCTTGCCACCTGCCACTCCCAGGACAGTTCAGGACTATGTAGTGAGAGAGAACAAGCTTTTTATTCCTTCAAGATTTTCAGAAATTTCAAATAACTGTTCTATATCTAATCAGGTAAAAAAAAAAGTAGCTTTCAAAATTTCTACCTAGAAATCATGACTAAATGAATTATATGCAAGGTTTCATTTTACCTCCTTGAAATGTTTCATTTTGACAGCTTTAAAATTTTTCTCCGTTTTTTTTTTTTCCAAAATGAAACATAAAACTGGAGTCAACTTTTCCTGAAAATAGCAACAATTCTGGCAAATCAGCAATTTTCTAAGAAAAATTATCTCTGGAGAAAAATCCTAGCAAAACCTAGTTCTGTTATTTCCTCCCAACATCACACAAGAATATGCCTCCATGGTGTAATTCACCCTTAAGTTTCATAGCAACTCTGATTCAGACATATTGCACACACAGATATTAGAATATGCCTTTGACATCACCAGCACAATGCAAAACAGTGTATATACAATATGGCCAAGCAACGCTGCTATGGAAACCCTTGCTTTGAATTCCCGTGTATGGGGTGTTCAAATTCTTATCCCTAATATTGCTTTAACAGAGCAATATTATTTCCTCTAAGTACTTTATTTCCTTGCTCAAGTCATCTCTTTCTTTCTGGGAGGACTCTCCCTCCTGGAAAAGAGAGATGTTTTTGTGGGCGAAGCAGAAGGTGATGAGACCTGCACTGTGATGCCACACACACCAGCTCCACGAGCTGCAGCAAGAGAAGTAACTGATCTGTGCCTCAGTTTCTGCAGCTGTAAAATGGAAATAAGATGACGTGTTACTTCGGATATGACTCGAATGTGCTTAGAAATCCTTTGTGACAGCCAGAGGATACATGCATTCCTATTTGTTACTTTCTGTAGGTGAGGAGTTACTGTCCTCTACAGACCTAAGCTGATGATCTCTCTATGTTGGAGAACCAAATCAGGAAGCACAGTCGCCCACTCATGTAGCGAACAGATAAGTAATAAAGCAGCACACTTGCCAACTCCTAAGGAGGTGGTTTCTTAAAAAGACATAGGAAGCTTTCGTGTTTTGATGCTGACTAATTTCAGAAAGTTCCCATTTCGCTCTCTTCATTTTAAACTTCTTCAAAAAACATGTTTACCTGATATTCTGAAGGGTCTTCTGCTAGGGAGGATCAGACCAGCCAGACTGAAGGTAACACTGCTGGAAGAGGACTCTTTACCTGTCCACCTCCTCCAGTTGCCAGGTGCTCCTGGTGGCCCTAGCGGTACCTTCCACACCCCACCTCGACAAGGAGAGGACACTGCAGCCAGCAGCGGCCACCTGAAACCACACCAGCTGCATCCTGGGACGTACAGCACCACCTCCCGCAAAATCTGAGCGGAATGTGCAACCTAAAAACCATCACCCAGCAGCCCAACTCACCCCTGCAATCCAGTGAACGCAAATGCAGATTAACTCACTTGCATTTGTCTGATGGTGTAATTGCCAGACTGCACATTCAAATGAGTATTTGTTTAACTGTGTGATACACAGATAGAGCTGATACACTTGAGGCCAAATTTACCCCTGTTGTAATTTCCCTAACTCCAGTAGCAATTACTCAAAGGACTAATTTGGCCCACAGTGTTTCCTAGTACATGTGATTCATCATTTCTTTCCTATAACAAAGAATAATACACTGTTTCAATCAGTGGTGATGTCCTGGCCTCCTTGAGGCTGCCGGACTCCCTGCTTAATCAGACATAAAACAAATCACTTGCAGAGGCAGAGGCGTACAAGCATGCTTTAATTACAATATTGTAACACCAATTAGAGATCTATCTAATCGAGGACTCAGTACTTCCTACTCGAGTATTACTCCCATGTTGGGATAATTACTGCTAATTAAGCTTGGAACTAATTAGGCCAAATGATCTCATTTATACCAACATAGATGACTTCTAGGAGTTCACACACACACACAAAAAAAAAAGTCCAAGGGTGATTTTATCATTCCTGGACTCGTCAGCACTTCACTTTCAAAATGGACTGCCCTTTCCCAATGGACAATCCCTGCTGGAACTCAAGTCCCAGATCTCAGATGATCACACATTTTCCCAAGGTGGAGAAACACTCTGAAGGCATTTCAGTTGGTTGGCCCAAGTCACCTTCTGTTCCAATCAACAAAGTGGATTAACAGAACCCTGTCTCATCATGGCTTGGTTAATTCCAAACCTCCAGGCCACTCTCACACAGTTATTGTTACAGTTCTCAGTGCACTTAGCACTACCCACACCCCCAGGATAGCTGCACACAATAAGGAGAAAGGTCTGCTGTAGGGTGCAGTGCAGTGTTAAGACAATAACTGAAAAAAAAAAAACCAAAACAACTCTTAAACACGACAACAGTCACAAGTACTTGTTGAATGATTTGCATCAATCCTGCTTAAAATTAGAAATAGCATCCCAACACGGCTCAGTAATGGCAGCTCAGCTGCGCTGTACATGATGGCTGAGGGCAGTGGCTGACTCTGGCTAATGGAGCTACTGTCTGTGCTACAGGACTTCCCATGTCCACAGTGTGACTGTATCTAACAAAGCAGGCTTCATACTGCAGTCAGAAAAATAAAGGACAGCCCATGAAGCTGTGTTTATGTTGCAGTTTCTCCTCCTCCCCCCCAGCCCCAAAATTCTGCACCAGCTCAGCATTGAGATTCTCAGGTTGAAGTGTCACCAAGGCAACTTCCATTTCGACCTGCTCTTGGCTCATGGAAACAAGCCACAAGCAGTAAGGAGGGTGTTCCCCGCCCAATGGTTGAACGTGGTGGGGTAAAACAAACCTTAAAAATAAAACCTTTACATTCTGTCTGGGTATTTTGGGGAGTATGAGTTAGCTTCTCACCCAAAGACAGTTTGCACCAGTGGCAAGATTTCCTCCTCCAGTATTGGCTGATTTCAGATTCATGGCTGAGTGAAAGAAGAATGCCACCTAACAGAACACCAGTCCCCACCTCTCCAAGTGACTGGACATCTTTCAAATGAAAGGAAGGACCAGTATCCAAGAACTTCCTGGGGACACCCATCCTGGCACCCATCTGTCTGCACTATGAACCTGACAAACATACATGGTCTCCTGTCCCTGGGTACCTCACACCTCTGCTTTGCCTCTCATGTCTGCAGAGGCCGCAAACCACCTAACAGACACTACAGGTAACTCAGCAAGCCTTCAGTCACAGTCACTGCACAGGTTACCTCTTTCTGCACATCCATTCTTCCAACTCCTGCCTCAAAAAATCAAGCCTTACAGGACCCACTTCAAGGTGCAGCATTGCTTTCTCCTTAGTTCTGTCTTTCTCTCACCAGCTGCCTTTATTACTCCTAAAGCCTCCTCCTAAACACTTCATTTTCTCAAGGTTTCTTGTACTTCAGGCTGGAATCCTGAAGCTGCTGAACCCAGGAATTCACCATTGTCTCCAGGTCTTCTTCCAGCCTGCCCCTTTATCCTCACAGCGATCATTGTTCCCTGGTGAGTCACAGACACCCCTCCCCTTTTCCCCTCCAAATGCCTCCTGAACAATCTTCTCTTTTCCAAAGCCTGTCAAAACTGAGCCCAGCAGGATTCCCTACACCAACCTGACCTGGTTACAATACCTCCTGGAACTGATCCTCCAGCTGTCTGTGAAATTTCTGTAGAAGTGCCACTTCTTTATGCAGTACCATTAGCAGAAGACTAATAAATAATGCACAGGAATAACACAATCCCCAATAAACAATGTACTGCTCCTTCTCCTATTTTCTTAAGTGAGCAACATGGATCCTAAATCTGATCTCCCCCTCCAGTTGTTACCCAATCCTCATCTCAGCTACCAAACTCTCTCCTCCCTCCCCTAGCAAGCCTGTCATTCCTTTCTCCCCAGCTGCCAGAGGCTTCGCTGCTACCTCCTCCAGCCCAAATACACTGGCAGACACGAATGCGAGCGTCCGCACAACACAAATGCAAACATCCAGGCAGTCTCAGGTTGCATGTTGAAAATGCACGTTCCCAAACACTGCAACAGCATATGGAAACATGTGCACAGCCCACTGAATAGAACATTTATTTGGGTATCTGCTTGAACCCCTGCAGGAAGAGGTGAGTTGGAGGAGACCTTCTAATGAAAACAAAATCACTGAACCCAAAGTCTGGGCAAGACAGTGGTAGATATATGATCAGGGCAGTCTTCAGCAGAAGCACACACTGGGCCCAAGGGGCCTCTGAATGGCTTCTTTAGCGTTAAAAGGGAGGAATTCAGGAGCTTTAGATCAGAAGTACATCCCAAACGGGCATTAGACTAATAAATAAGGTGCTTTGCACTGACAGAGTGCCAGAAACCTCCCAACATCCTCCTCACGGTCTGCATACAGGCATCTCTACAGTTGCCGGTGGTTAGGATGGCAGAAACCAAGCAAACAATCTCCCCATGTCACAGAGGAGGGAAGGGGAGCAACATCCTGCTGAAGGAACATCAAACCACAGCCACTGCAGAAAGCACCGTTAATGCTCTAACTTGGGATTGCAGTAAATCCTTCAGGACAGGGACTGTCTCTTTCCAGGGTCTGGACAGCACGCTGCACAATGGGACTCCAGCCCCATATCAGCACTTCAGCATGCAGTGTACAAATATTTACTGTCACCAGCGGCCTCCACAGGGAGGCTGTCTCAGATGGACCTCCCCAGAGACATCTGCGGAGATGATGGAAGTCTGAGTCAGTGACCTAAGACCCAAACCTGCGGAGCTTGATGCAAGCCACAGTGCAGCACGTCCCCCTTCTACACAGGTTCCCTTTTTTTCAAACATTCACTGGTTTGGAGGTTTTAGCACTTTTTTTTCTGAGCAAATCCCATAATCCTATCCAGGGTCTGCATACATGCAGAGTTGGTGGCCAGCCCTGCATGGCCCTAAATGGTCAACCCTGTATTTGAAAACGAGAGGCAAAAAGTGCAAAGAAACACACACAGGCAAGAAATAAACAAATTCTCATTCTCCCAGCACACTAGCCATGGGAAAACATGCAGGATCCCAGCAGCAAGATGGCAGGAGTGTGGGGATGTTGGCCCTGTCCCCTCGTATCCTGAATATCTGGACTGGTTCCAGCTCCTTTTACAAAAGCAAAGCAATGGGGCTGCTGCTTACTGCAGGCAGCTACCAGGTTCATAACCTCAGCCCTCCCAGGAGCTCAGGCTCTTGTTGAACAAGGCAGGGACATACCCCTAAGTCTGAGGTTTAGAAACAAGATGTATTTATTTGTTATTATTTTCAGTTATCTGAGTGCGGTAAAGGTCAGAACACTTATCTTTTGGGGTTGGCTCCTGCTCCCACTCATGTGGTTCAAAACCAATTGAATGATTTTCTGCATACTTCTCAGGCAGAAAAAAAAATCCAAGGGGAATGAAACCTGATACAGGGCATTTTCTAAAGAGGATCTGTGGGAAACAAGGATCCTCTGCAATGGGAGGAAGGGCTTGTGGGCATTCCTGGGTACCTCCTCCCCAGTCCCTGTTACACACAATGAACCATGAATAAAGATGACTGAAGAGGCCACAGCTTTTTACCTACATTTTAGCCTAAGCTGGTATCAAGGACTGGAGTGCACAGTATCACCTACGTGATACTCCCAGAGCTGCATTTTGGGTGACAAGATTCAAGGACATAGCTGCATATCCTGTGCCCTGTGCACCGGCTGCTCCATAATCTCCAAGATTAATTTATGCAAAACATGGGAAGATGTGCTTTTTCCTTTTGCAGTGAATGACTTCATTAACCTTTCAGGAGCTTGCCAATAGTGAAGTAGAAGCAATGGGAAAATCACACTTCTGGGAAAAGGGGACTTCTGCTGTGAAGCTAAGAGCACATACCTGGGAGAGGCCAAAGATGCCAGCAAATGATGGACCCTGGTTGAGGAATCTGCCTTCCTGCTCTGCTCTCCCTCACACCCTCCAGTCTCTGCCCTGCTCTTGCAATGGTCCTCCTCCCCTGGCTTCTGACAGCTCAGGGCATGACCAGGGAGACAAGGAAGCCAGTGGGAAGGCAAACGAGGCAGAGGGTTTTAGACAGAGTCTGGAGAGAGACCTAGCCCAGAGGCAGAGCAGGAGGGAAAAAGCAGGTAAAACAGGTGAAGCAGGTATGGAGAGGGAGAAAAACGGCTGTGGGAAAAACGGGAAAAGGTGCACAGCACCTCACATGAAGCAGGAGGGAGATCATCCAGCACGTTAAGGAAGAATCGGAGTGTTGCAGAGACAGAAGGGAGACATCAGGAACTGTCTGGTCAGGGAAGCTGAGGCTCATGACTTCAATGAGCCTGGGACTGAGTGACACCTGGCAGGGGGAAATGTGCTACCCAGGAATAGAGCTAAACTCCACTGGAGGCCAAAGAGTCACCATGCCCTGTCCTATAGGACACTCGATGAACTTCAGCACGTGGTCATCTCCTTGACCCCTTTGTGCCTTGCTGTCAGGAACACCTCATGAGCCCTGATTTGGCTGTCTCTCCCATGAGCCTAGATGCAGCCACCTCTCCCTGCCCTGAGAAAGAGACTTCTCCGTGACACATGTCCCCTATGCAGGAAGAAAACAGAGTTCACGAGGGGATATAAAATACCCACCACTTTTCAATTGCTGCCACTGGACGTGATCCTTGCAGCCAAAATCCTGTCCCTGAACAGGGATGGTTAAATACACCACAACAACCCCGGCTGACTTGAAGGAAACTCTATCCCACATCAGATAGTGGGACAGCCTCCTCGTGGGATCAGGTGGCTTCTCTCAGGCAGATGGGAGAGGGGTTCTCCCTAAGGCAGTGACCCTGTTGTTCCTGTCCTGTTGCAACAGCAGGACACTAAGCACAGGTCTCCCAGGAACATAGCACAGCTGTCTTGACCTGCTGGGTACTGGCCTGTGGGCTCAGTGCAACTCTCCGTCAAAATGCACAGGGCTTCCCAGACCTTTGGTGCTCAACTTCTCCCTCCTCCACCATGGCTTTTCCTGGCAGAGCATAGAGCCCTGAACTCAGCTGGAAGTGACACATGGGCAGTCACCCTCTCCTCAACAACCGGAGATGTCAACAGGCAGCCAGGCACAACATAATCCATGGTTTCAGGACAGAGTGTCCAGAGCCAGAGGGAAGTCAGGGAAATGGGACAACGGGTCAAGACCAGAGTAAGTCACAAGGTCACGTCCGAGGAGGTGAGGTGACGTCAGGAGACAACATTTGAGACTACAGACTTCATCAAGCTTCCAGGCAGAAACAAAGTACTCAGACATTAAAGTGACAGCCGTGCTGCAGCTCAGAACGAGACTCGAGGCAGCTCCATCCAGAGCCGGCAGCACACACACGGAGGGAGCCTCACCTTGCTCCCTCCGAGGGCAACCCCCACCGTGCCTGGCCGGCCACGGCTGCAGCAGGGGGCTGTCCGGATGATCCCCCTTTCCTTGTCCCCCAGGCCTGGCCAGCCGACCCCGCCGGCAGCTCCCAGGCAGCCAGGCCGAAGGGACGCGCAGCCGGCAGCAACAGAAAGGGGTCCACGGTGGAGACACGCATAAGGGAGGAATTTGGAGGATAAACTAGAGGGAAGTGATAGGAGTGTGTGGCGCATGAATAGTGGGGGAGGGTAGAAGATACAGGGTGAGAGAAGAAAATGACATGAACAGAAGGAAGAGAGCTGCAAATAGAAGGGGATATGGAAACAGCAGAGAGAGACAGATTGCAAGAGCAGTGGAAGTAGAGGAGACCTAAAGGGACAGAATATAATAATAACAACTCTTAAAATGAGAGGAAAAGGGGAGAGAGGAGAGGAGTGGAGAGGAGAGGAGAGGAGAGGAGAGAGGAAAAAAGGTAGAAAGAAGAGAGAGGGGTGAGGGGAGAGGGGAGGGATTTATGATTTCCTGGAGAGGGAAGACAAATGCCCTGCATGTTTTTCTCCTTAGTTTTCAAAGGTTTTGTGGAAGCAGAGTGAACACTTGTCATCCTCATTTGAAGAAGGGAGGAACTACGGCACAGAGACAGAGAGGCAGTGAATGAGTGAGGTGGTAGAAAGAAGCTCGGCTCCCTACTTTGAGTCCTCCATCAAAGACACAGGTGAAGAACAGTCTAGACTTTCTTCTCCTGAGCACACGACAGAGAATCCACTACTCAAAGATGGTAGGAAGAGGGCCTGCTAGAAAAGTAAGAGATAACCCAAAGTAACGTAACAAAAAGAGGGGTACTTGCTTTTTGGTTGTGGTTTTTTTTTTTTGCCAACACCACCAACGTCTCTGGAGATCTGTGGTTAGACGTATTCAGAGTAAATTAACCTAGAACATACCAAAACGAGCACTGTCTGAGTGCCTACGTGGGGAACTGCCCACAGGGAGATGCTGCAGTGTGGGTTCAGGTACTTGCCAACGCTCCCAGTCCACAGCCAGCTGCAAGGAAAATGGAAGGAGGGTGCACGGGAGGCTGCGCGACCGGGTCTCTGCTCCTGCAACACTCAGTGATGTCTTTTGTTTGCAACTTTTTTTTTAGGTGTCTAAAATTTATCCAGTTTAATTTGTACCATCTTTGTGTTTCAGCTGCCACTATGGAAAACAGGCTTTTTGTGCCTACAAACAGACACCGAGCCCCCAAGCACACGTACACCCAAGGCAAACATAGTTTGTAAGAGCCTTGAATAAACCAAATACCTGGTGCCTGCTTGAACTCCCGCACGCACTTGGGCAAACAGAGCTTCCCAGTTACTCCCTGCACACAGGAACCCAAAGGATTCAGCATTTTCCTAATCTCAGACAACAACTCTATGGCTTGCTAGCACAAGAATTGTCTAGGATTCCCTCATCAATGAGTGACGAAGGTCTCTCTGCTATAAATTGATGTTAATGGCAGGTTGTGTACCTGGTTTGTTTATTGCCAAGGAGGAATGTTTGCTGTGGCTGTCAAGTTTATAAAAATATTTCCATGGTTTCAGACAGCTTGGCATTTTCACATGCAGCTGAGGGAGTGGGTGAATGTACAGATGAAAAATTGAAGAAACATTGAAGTTGGAAAAAAATATCTCCTAGCACCACCAAGGTGGCTTAGAAAGGCCAGGAAGGTCAGCAATATTTCTGAATAAAATGCATTTTTTTCCCACCAGGGGCTTCTGAAGAGCTGGCAATAATTAAGCATTACAACACCTTGCTGAAGTAGATAACCCAGCTGAGGCCATCTGAGGTTAAAGGACTTGCCCGTGATCACACAAAGCAAATCAGTGGCAGACAACAGAATTAAACCCAACAGGCTTAGCTTCCATGACCCAAGTCCTACACACCTGGCTGACGCCCAGATGGAAGGACAGGAGCTGTACCAGCTGTGGACCTGACTGTCAAGCACGGATCTTCCCAGGCAGTCTAGCAATTGGGCAAAGAGCTGAGCGACAGGCACCCACCCCAACTTCAGACAGTAATTGTGAAAACAAGTGACAGAAGGCTGGGAAGCAGTGCCTAGTTACCAACCACGGTGCCAAGTGGATTAAATATACATCGATAGATTCAATTACAAAGAGCAGCATGCAAAATGGAAGTGACTGCAGTCAAGGACCCAGGACGACAAGAAATAACCTCAAAATAAAATCACGGGTTTCAGTAAGAAGAAACCCATGCCCCCAGAACTAGTGGAGAAAGTTCAGCCGTCAGTCCCCAGGGGTACTGTCCCAGGCCACTCCAGGCTGGGAGGGTGCAGCGACACCCAAGCCCCGAGGGCTAGTGAGAAGCCCGCAGGACTCAAGTTTAGTGGGTTGAGAGAGATCCATATCACCTAACGCTGAGCAGCCCTTTGTTACCACTGTCACCAGAGAAGCTGGAGAGTGAAGTGCAGAGAAAGTGAGCTGTTCTCCTGTGTGGTGTCCCCCCCACCTCCAGCTGCCTGCATCTTGCTGGGGCAGGGCAGAGACACATCACTGAGTGAGGAGGAGGAGGAGACCTGCTTCACACTTTGGGGGTCCTGGGCTGAAATATCCAAGGATGGACATTCATCTTTGCATCCACCTGTGCCCAAATGCACATTCTGTTTTGGGGGGCCCTGAAAGTACTGGGTTTGGCCAGTAAGATCAGGTCAGGTCCTGACAGCACTGACAAACTCAATAGCTCAATACCCCTCATCTGTAGGGGGAACAGGAGCTCGCTCTGGCCTCCTTCTTCACCCATGCATTCCCCCAGGATTTCAAAGTGTTACGGAATTTTCATTGCAACCCCCCAGCCACCTCCAAGCGGGACTTATCACGACACGTGCACTGCACCATCATCACTAGTAAAGATTTAATTTCCTTCTTCTTGGAGCAAAAATAGAAAGGATAATCATTCAGCACTCCATACACACAGCTGTCACCTGAAAAATGCAGGTGAACACAGCTAAATGGAAATGCAAGTACGATCTCAGACCATTTTTTGGTACCTGGAGAACTAGACCGGCAGTATTTTGCATACAAGATTACAGGTCTGTGTGCAGTTGCATTTTCACATTCCATTACTGCAATTGCACACAGCCAGTTACGTGCCTTAGCAGCAGCTTACAAAAGCAATTGCTGCTAAACATACAAAATCCAGCTCCCAGATGCACACGCGCAAGACTAAAAACTGGTCCTTATTTTTCTGCCACAGAAAAGATGGGCATTTGCTGGCTGCGCCTGCTCCTGTGCAAACAGCACAACAGCATATTTCCTTGCATTTGTATGTTGAGCCACATGTTCATTCAAGCTTTGCAATAACGTAAAATGTGTACCGCGTTTTGCAATTAGAAGCATCCCAAAAATGCAAAAAAGGCCCCAGTTTTTGTATAAAAAAATCCTTCTCCCAGCAAGCAACTGTAACCACCTCTCCAGCCAGAATGTACTGTCTGTTTAAGGCTCCAGAGAACAGAGTGCTTACCCTTTAAGACAGTAAGAGATGAATACTTTTTTTCATTTAAACTATAGGGAGTTTTACCTAGATAGACTGCAATTTCCTGAGCTCGAATCTGGCAAAGTGCCCAGGGCTAAGACCACTCCCCCTTCTTCTTTTGGCAAAAATTACCATGGCGTCTTTAATAGTCAGAAGTAGTTTTTAGGGTTTTGTTTTCACAAAAGATGCTGAGAAAAATCCAGTTGCAAGCAAGCAAGCCCGGGTACTGCAGGACTTCTAAGAACTAGACTGATGCTCAACATCTGAAGAGTACTATCCCCAAATACTCTACCGAGGGATGGTTCAGTTCTGAGTCACAGGGAAGTGGACTGAATCACAAACAGCCATTGCTGCTAACTGCTTTCACCCCCCCACCCATCCCAAGTTTACAATCCAAGCAGTGACCAGGTTGAGGTTAGCTTGGGAAAGCTGATGAGATCACAGTCTGCGGAGATACAGCCTCAGACAGCCTCAAGATTTTGTTAACCGGCTCCTTGTTTTGCGTGGAGACACGGACAGCAGTTGTTACACCAGGTTTACCATATGTTTATAATATAGTTGTTATGGGAATACATGTCCAGTCCATGTCACTGGCAAGTTGTGCTGTTTTCTGCTGGAAGGACAAAACAGAATTCACTGTCCAACAGAGCGCCGAGTGTGCGCATACTTCGAGCAGAATTTATCGTCGCATGAGTCACGCTCGGTGCAAAAACCACACGCTTTGTCCGTGGGCTGGTGTGCGAGCCCGCCGTGGTGTCTGCACAGGCACACACAACCCTTAGGGGTGCTGGGCAAGCACTGCTCCATCTCACAGACTGCAGCAGGAAGCTCCACGAGAGCTTTAAGGCAATTTGCCTAAGGCTGCCCCTCTGAACAGCACCAGGATCTCAAGTTGTGTGAGACCTCCACATCCGACAGCCATTTCTCACGCGGGACAAGTGAAGGCTAAAGCAGGGCCAGCGTTAACTCAGTTAGGGTCACAACTCTGCATCGCACAGAAAAAATATTTGCTTCCCCACGAGTCCCAAAATGGTGTTCAGGGCAGTGAGTTGGCTCATGGGACACAGGAGTTACATGTCTGCGTGTGAGACTGTTGTCAAAACTACGGCGCCTGGGCTGCCTGAGCTCTTAGGCATAGGGCAGGGAGCAACGAGTGGTGCTCCCTCTCCAGTGGGCAGGAGCAATGCCAGTGGCTCAAGTGGCTCTGCCATGCAGAAGCAGCACTGAATAACTAACTGCTGAGGAGAAATCTCTTGTCTGACAGCCCCCAACAAAATTCAGGCTGAAGAAGTGAAACACCTTTTGTTTACTGCCAGCCCCACCAACTCCTGAGCTGCCACTGAAGACCGCTGAAGCAAGAGCAGCTGACTGGAACAGCACACCACCAGTTCAAAGGAAAACCGATTTACCCATTTAGTCTCCTTCTAGACATCAGCAAACAGCATAAGAAATGGCCAACTCCCCTCCCCGCCTCCACCCCCCTCCAGCCCTGACACGTTGCCATTTTCTGTGCCCGTCTCCATGCGGCTCGTCACATCCCATGCCGTAGTTGAGGAACGCCGTGCAGGGTTTAATTGTGCACACGTTCTCCGGGGAAGGGCGGCATGGGATGTCCACAAAGGAGCGGAGGCAGGAGGCCAAGGCTGGTTACTGGCCTCGAGTCATACTTGCTGATTGGCACGTCAAGGATTTTAAAGTGCATAGCTGATCGGATCAGCAGCTTGTCCTAGAAGGAGAAAAGTGACATAAAATATGCACAAGCCTTCCTTCTGTCCTGACAGCAGGTTGAGTTTTCAGATGATGTGGAAACAGCAGCCTGCTCTCCTCCCCCCAACATGGTCTCCTCTCCTGCCTTTGCTGCAGCGCTGCCGTCTTGTTCCCGACTCCAGAGACTCTGCTCCCTCCCCAGCCTTCGTGCGGAGGCTCAGACTCTAGCCAAGGGGCTCCATGCCACTGTTTTTATGCCCACTCAGCCCTTGGCCTTTCTTCTCAGCATGCCAAACAGGGGCTCATTAGTGTTCCCTGTTGTTAAGCTTTTGTGGCTCAAGCCCATCCAGCGCCAAGCTGGAAGAGAAAGGCCATCAAATCCCCATCCAGAAGGGTGCAAAACTTCCCTGTGCTGCCAGGCCAGCTGGAATTCAAACAGGTGATCCTGGAGAGGAAAGGTGGAACGTGCATGCGTGTGATCTGCGCGTGTGGGAGCAGCCTGTGAGCTCTGCCTGCGACGAGCTAGTGCTGCTTCAGCTTCTTCTCAAAGAGAGTGACTTGGGGTACATTTGACCTGAGATCTGTCCTCTGCACGTGCATGCACGTAACATTTAATTTGTGCACGCGAGGCGCCTGTGGCATGTCCCTGCTCCATCACGGGAATGCTGCCATGAATGGAAAAGCTAAAACATGTCACACAGTGGTTTTAAGTCTCAGCCACCTCACGTGCAGTTGGTGCTATCGCAAGGCCGGCTGTCATGTACTACTGCTACCAGGCTGAGGGAATAAGCTATCCTGTAAACTGAGGAAAACACGAGAGTTGGGCCATGTCTGTGCAGGACCCACGCTCACAACGTGTGCACATTGCCCCTCAAGAGGAAGGATGCGTAACACAAGCAGGTGTGTTTGCACAAACTTGCTGTTTCCATGCGTGTGGAGGTGCTGGGTGCATGGAAACATCGATAAAGCAATAAAGGTTTATTTCGTCCCCACACTTCTTTTCACAAGGGACAGATGACTTTCTCTTTGCTGCTGTCAAGATCCCAGCAAAACTAACAGAAATTTACAAAGATATTTTAACAGAAGGCCCCGCTACCAGATAAACCACCTATGGAAAAGGCAAGCCCCATGCTCTCTCCTCATTCATTCAAATGCAATTCTTGCCCAAGTCACAATCACTCCGGCTACAAAAATCTCTTCCCCTCACCAAACGCCCCAAACTCTGCCAAGTCAGAAAACTGGACCTCTGTGTTCTTCCATACTGGAAAGTCCTGCTGCACCACACTTAGCTTGGCTGTGCTTTAGCCTTGCTAGTGCCCTGATTCAGTTCAAAATTTCCCCTCTTTTTAAAGCCCTCCAAGGAGACGGTCCATGGCCTTCCTTAGACATTCCTCCTCCTCGCTCCCCCATCTGTCTACATCCCCTCTCCACAGATTTTCCACCCAGCTTCAGAACCATAGGTGCTGGAGCCGCCTCCTTCTTCTCCCCAGGTCCAGCTGCCTAGAACAGGCATTTTTCCTCCCTACCTCATTGCCTGACAAGTCTCCTTTCAAACACAATCTGATACTTCTCCCCCTCCTGTGACGATAAACCTCAGAGTCTCCCTCCCTGCTTCTCACATACCTCCATCACTGGACTGACTGTAAGGCATGTGGGATAAAGGTATCATGGAAAACGTTACAGCAAATCACGGGGTCTTGCTTTGATTCTTTTTCTGCTTATTTATTTATTTTCTGAAGGGAGGTAACAAGTCAGAGAGAAGCTGGCTGAGATTTCTGCCGTGCATTTTTTTTTGCAGCAAGATCCTCCATCTTCCTTGCTGGATTGAATAGGGTCTCAGGACAATTTAGACTCCCTCCCCCATCTCCCATTCCTGCTCATATTCTTCAACACATGATGCTCTCCTCCCAGCCTTGACTGGGAAAGCACATATCCTCACTCTCTCCCCCTCTTCCAGCTCCTGCCTCGCATAGGTTGTGCCAGGACATTAGGATGACGAACATTTGTGCAGCTCAGAATCTTGTAGGTTATTTTTTAAGAAAACAACTAGATTCAATGAAACCTGAACGATGGCACACGACAAACTTAAAAGACCTCGTGAGGACGCACCTAGGATTTCAGGAGGCTTTCTGTGTCTCATGGCACAAGGAAAAAATATCCAACCAAATTTAACCAAACCCAGTACCGATACTGTCACAGAGGAGCAGGGAGAGGAGCAGGGATTCTCACCCCTTCGCCTTTTTTTTTTTTTTTTTAATTTTTATTATTTTTTTGGCTCTTGCACATTATCACCTCACCAACAGTAGGGTAACAGCTACAAAACCTCCGGCAAGAGAGCAAGCAAGCAGGCTTCACATTGCTGCTCTCACGCCGAGCTCGATATTTACTTGCTGATAAACGGCAACTGTAAATATATCTCATCTAATCTCCCGACATCCAGGAGGGAAAAAACATCTC
>WAAG01026844.1:12771-27602 GCA_013390105.1 Tichodroma muraria | reverse complement strand
CGGCCGGGAGGGATCGGGGCATTCCAGGCTCCCTCCGGCAGCAAAGGCAGCGCGAAAGCCGCCGAGTAAAGAGCACGGGTCCGCCGCGTCCCACCCTCGCCAACGCCGCCGCGAACCATGGCTCCCGGCGCTCCTCGAGGATCTTGCCGAGGAGCCGGCCAGGAATTCGCCCCGGTTCCCCCCTTCCAAGGTCGTGCAGATAACCGGGCGCGCCAAACGCCGGAGACCCAACGCCAAGGGCCTCGGGGTCAATTTCATCCCGAAGCAGCGCGGTGGTGGGAGGCGAGGGGGAAATCACGAAAAAAAAAGCCCTCGTGGACTCCCCAAAATTTTTGCAGCCACCCATTACTGTAAACAGAGGGAGAGCCCAGTTGTCCAGTGAGAAAGTCTAGGTGTCACAAGGCATGGCCAGCTCTTAGAACCCAAGACACCCAAAAAGGGCCTGGCCCAACAGCGGGACTCTGTTGGGTCCAGGCTTGCAGAGATTTGAGCTAAGTTTTTTCAGTGACTTCAGCCGAGAGGGTTCCCTGGCCATGCCGGTTTGCACGGCCTCCGTCCGGCAACAGCCGAACCAAAACACAGCCCCTGTGAATCATTAAACTCCGCTGCCTTGCACACGGGTTCAGCACGGTTCAGTCGGCCCAGAAAGCAAACCACATGACCGACTGTCATACGTTTCGTAACAAAACCACAAAACTCAATCTCAAAAAACACATCCCTGTCCAGGGATAACAAAAGATTTTTTTTTCTTGTCCGAGCCTCAACAGTAAAGGTCTGTGGAGCCCAGAAGAGTGTTGCACAAGAATCAGCTGGTTTCATTTATTAAAAGTAATTATAATAATCATAATAATCACCAGTTGGATAGCTTTTGTTGTCCAATGATCTCAAAGACATTTTACTAACCCAGACAAGTATTTTTATCTAAATATAACAAGTGGTAAAACGTTTGGGCAGATGAAGTGACCTACTCAAGGTCATCTTCTGAACCTGTAACAGAAGGGAGAATCCACATTTTTGAATTCAAGTGCTCAACAGAAAAGCCACTTCCCAAAAACAGAGCTCCTACAATTCCCCTCAAAACTCAAAAAAAGTTTTACTCAAGTCACAGTTTTGCTGGAAAAAATTTTAAGCAGGTCTAATTTGTAGCTTGGATACTAGGACAGATGCAAATGAGGTTCTTCCCAGGAAAGAGAAATAGAGGTCAAGTGGTAAAGGAAGATTACCTCAACCTTCCAAGGTTGACTAAAGAGAAAGGAGAAGAACAAAGCCAGAAGAGAAGGCTGGAAAATGAGAGACACACCTACAAATTTCCCAGCTGGAGGAGCAGGACAGCTCCAAGAGATCTGAGTGAAAGGTTCGAAGGCTACGTGAAGAATAAAAAAAGGTGGAAGAACGCAGAGTCTGGAATTTGACCTGCAGGAAAACCAAACCAACCACTTGCAGTTGGGCACTTGAGAGCTGGTGGGGCACACTCGCACCAAGGCTTTGGCCATGGTGTCAGTGAACCCCCAAACAGGCTGCTCAAGCACTCTCGCCTTGGCAGGTGCTGGGAGCTGGCACCGCAGGTCCTCCAGAGAGGATGACTGCCCCTCTCAGCCTGTTGGAAGCAAAGCCAGATTATGGACAGAGTAGTCATCATGTCCAGCTTCATCTCCCAGTCTCTGCAGCGGGACACAGGGCAGCAGCTGTGCCCGCTGGTGCACATGGTTCTGCTGAGCCTGACATTTATCTCCAGGTTTTGGAGTCTTTAAAGGGAAAAAAAGCCTCCCTGTATTGTCTGTCACATGTTGCAACCCCATCCTTTCAAGAGTCCACATTCTGCTATTGGGGTGAAACAACTTAGGCTAAGTTTACCTTTTCTGGGAGTGGCTGCGCCCAGTGGAGAGCCTTTCTCCACTGCTCCGAATCTCACTCTTTCGAGTCACTTTTCAGCTTTGATGAAGATGATCTGGTCTTCCTTTCCAGTCCCTGGACTTCCTAATGCCTAATCAGCTCTGGGTGAGGCCGTATCTTCTTGTAACTGCTGAGAGCTGCTGCTCTTGGCAGGGTGGATTTTCCCTCGTCCTTCATTTCCATAACATTTCCCTTCTATTTACTTTCCCATTGCTCTCCTCATGGCCGCAATTCAGGACAGCATGTAAGCACATGTTTAATCTCATTGATCTCGTGGCACTCCATGTACGAAGGAAAACACGGGTCCCTTTGCCTAGCTCCCGCTTATGAATTTTTTGTTAAAGAGACATGAGGTAAAAAGTTAGAAGTGGTCACCCAAGGGTGGACTGGAGCATGGGCTTCCCCCTCCTCTCTGCCAAAAGCCCAAACAGCCAGGCTGCTGATCCTTCAGCAGGATGCTTCCTCTCCCGTGTGTGTGTGTGCCCAGGGAACCCACAACACTTTCAGGAAAATCATAATGCCTGTGGCAGAAGGGGTGAGCGTGCCCTCTCCAAAGCAGCCAGCACCTTGGGAGCTGGAGTACATCCATGGGACATGCAGGTGGGAAAGCCCTGCGGGAGAGAAGGAAGCGCGAGCTGGATCTTCCATTTATCCTCCGTGGGGTCTTTAACCCCTTTGGACACTGCACCTTTAAAAGAAGGGTCATCCTCTCTGGGGGCTCAGAGACCCCATCCTGGAGTTATGCTCCCCTAGGCAAAGAGGAAATTCATGTCTGGCCTCTCCTACTGCTTGTACTTGTCAGGTGGGAGCTTTTCCCAGGCAGGTGCAGAGCACTGCCATGGAGCCTCAATTGTCAAATCTGGTGGGTGTGAGGGGTCTGGGCATCCCCAGCACACGGCATGAGCTAAACAAGGATTTGCAGGACTGCATTTTGCGCTCAGGTGTCTAAACTCCACCTGAGTCCCACTTTAGGGGACTAGGAGCTTCCCTTTATTTGGCTCATCTCTCAAGTAAGAATTGTGAAGAACGTCCCGTTCTTGCACTTCTGTAAGTTTAGATCATGGTGGAAGATTTGGGGGGCAGCAGGAAAAATAACCCCTTTTCACTTTATGTGCATGTACAATGTCTTAAATTACAGGACCCCAACCCCAGCTCTGTATAGGTGACTGCTGTAAAACAAGCATGGGATAGGAGAGTCTGACCCCCATACACGGGGAATATACCTGTGATTCCTTGCCTGTTTCACTGAAACTGTTCCCTCCTCTACAAATACATCAAGAATGTGTAAAAAACACCCCTGTTTGTCCTGCTTTCCAAGTAGGAATACATACACCTGCACCATATAGATGTTCTGTGAGTACAGGGTAGAGCAGACACCTTCAGAGCACGCTGGGCAAATTGTACATATGCAGATCATCTGCACAGCATATGCACAGCAGGTCTGACAATTTTAGGATTCATTAGACATAGTGTGTGAATGCTATACAGTTCACCTCCCCAGTGTGCAGTCAACCTATCCTGAATTTCTGGATGTTCAGCAGTCCAACTATCTGAAAGGCCTGATGGGCAGGTGGAAATTCTGGATAAGCATATGCAGTATTGAGATTTCATCCCAAGCAAATTCCTAGGTGGAGAAAGTCGAGATGTCCAAGGAAATAGGCACAGGACGCTCACGATGCTGAAAAAGAAGGGGTGGTTCACCTGCACCTGTGCAGCAACCATCCATATCTCTTCAAATCTATGCTGCTCTGCCTTGCCCAGCACTTTTCTTCTCATTGAGTGCCCAGGGTGTTCCAAAAGCTGCCGTTTTGTGTCTGCTCTGTTACTCTGAACTTGCATGGCTTTCTGTGGTTGCCTGTGCGCACACATCCTGTCCCATAATGTGTAGACTGCTCACATTTGCTGCCCGTCCCTCTGTCCCTTGGAGTAAATGTCCCGTAGTGGTGGCATTTTGCAGCGCTCTGGAGAGTCTTTGGCTCAACCCCGTCAGTATTTCCCCTTGTCAATACAGACCACCTAATATCACTGCTAGAGAGGTTTTGTTCCTGGTCAGACCTCGGACAAAATATTCTCAAGAAAATCTCAGGAATCCCATTATTGCCAATTTTCAAGCCATCTGTCACTTTTCTTGAAGTGGTCTTCAGTTCATGGGCTTATGCGAGAAGATCAGCCTTCACTAAAAGAGGAAAAGTAACTTTTGTAGCTCGCGAAAGGCTCTGACACTGGAATAGCAGAAAAGGACCCTGAAGTGACCGTGTGTGCGTGTTTTCAAGCCAGATTCTGGGCCGGTGCCCTGATCTTTCAGGTCCCGGCTGTCAGCGTTGCTCTCTGGGGGTGCCGCTGCTCCGCTGGGCCGGGCCTGGCCGGTTCTGCTGGAGGCGGAGGATGCGCCGAGGAGTGCGGTGAGAGGAGCAGAAGGGTGGCTGCGGAGCGGCGCTGCAGAGGCATCCCGGAGCGTCCTGAGCCGGAGGGGGCTGTTCCCTGGCAGTGCATTGTTTCCCGGTGGTGTCATGCCGTGAGGTGGTGCCGGCTGTGGTTGTAACCAGCAGGCGGAGCTGGGCTGGATAAACAAGCGAGAGCTATTCATAGCCATGAGGAGGGCAGAGCGCTCCTCTCCTAGCAACACAGCCAGGAGAAGAGCAGGAGAGCTCTGCCCAGCTGGTGGAGAAATGCGTGCGCGAAATGTTGGTGTTCTTCCCTTGCCGAGCAGTTGCCGCCCCGTCGCTGTGCGAGCCCCGGAGCCCTGTCACCTGCCGCGCCCCCTCGCTCCAAAGCCTCGGTGTGATCTCAGTGATGCGCTCGTGCAGGTGGTGGCCAGCTCTGTTCCCTGGGGTTTGATCAGTGAAAATGTCCTTGCCTGGTTTAAAAAGACCGGGAGATGAGGGTTAAAAGGTGAGGCGCAAACCTGCTGCCGCAGCCGGGAGCTCCTGGGAAGGGCTTGAGCGGGGACACCTCTGCCCTGCTGCCTGTCCCAGGGGGTTGCTGGACCCTCCTTGATCCAGCACACCCATAAATACTCACAGACAACTGGAGGGCTGCTGCACTTTCACTGTTCACTTCTTACCAGAAGGCCAGTTACATCAAAACCTGCAGGTAGGGTCTGATTTATTTTCTTGGATGTGTGGAGTGAGGCTGGTGAGGCACTGAAACAAATTGTCCAAAGCAGCTGTGGATAGCTCATCCCTGGAAGTGTTCAAGGCCAGGTTGGATGGAGCTTTGAGCAATCTGGTCTAGCGGCAGGTGTCCCTGCCCATGGCAAGAGGGTTTGGAAATGGATGATCTTTAAGGTTCCTTCCAACCCAAACAATGCTTTGATTCTGTGAAATCTTAGGGCACAGCTCTGGAAGCTTTGGGTGCAGGTATGTGATAAACCCATGGCAGGGGAATTATACCAGGTAAGTGTGCAGAGACAGCTTGCAAGGGAAGCTAGCACACCCAGCTGTTTGAAAAAGTAGGCATGTAGTAGCAAGGTACTGACAAGTGTTCCACACACCTGTAACACTGCCAGTAAATCAAGCAAAGGCATTTGTCAGCTTGTCATTAGGAGAGTAATGAGGTAAGTACAACAGAATTTAGGGCAAGCAATGAGGCCAGCATCCCTCTGCAGTAGATTTGGCCAAGACAAAGAAGAGTCAAAGTTTAAAAGCAAACAAGGCTCCAAGCAGAGGGAGCCCAGTCCCTGATGAAGAGCGTCCCTTACTCTGACCTCTGTGTGGTGCAGACGGAATTGGATCTCCGAGGAGGAGCAAGGCTGCCTTCATCCTGCTCCTGCCACGGAACGAGAGAGGCTGGAGAAGTGTGAGACACCTCAGGACCCCACGCTTGTCCGTACTCATAACAAATGCCCTCAAATCAGCATACAGGTATTTTGATCTCTGGCAGACCACGACGAGCAGATTGCTGACATAGACAATAGTTTTCCAGCGAGGTTTCAATGTGTGAATTTAGTAAATTGTTGGGAACAAAAAAGGAAGGGAAACAATCAGCAGCTCAATTACAATGTCTATCTGAAAGCTGCATATTAGGCCTCCAGATCTCTCACAAAACATGCCACCACTTGAACTCCAGGAGTAATTAAATTTTATGGAGTTTGGCGAGAAGAGAGGGCCTCAACTCATAGTTTACCATTTGGTTACAAACTACTTGCTAAGTAGCAGGAGAATTACCAAATCCAGGAATACTGGGTTCTGCTCCTAGCTATAGGAGCTAGAGGTTAAAAGAGTGGAGGGGTCGATCCAGTCATGTAATTTGGCACATCCAGATGAAAGGCAGAGTAGCTGAAGGAGTAAGAGAAATGTATTCTAGTCTGAACTGTTGCCATACCGTGTAGCTTTTTTCATTATTTTTGCATTGCAGGATGGTCAGGGCATGCAAGGGGTCACAGACTGAAGCCTTGGCCAGCAAGTAAAGTTAGGAAGCGCCCTGTAATGTAAGTGAAATAGCAGTAGGGGAAAGCCAGGGATGTAAGGTGTGTTTCCTCAGGGCAGCCTCCCCGAGTCTGCAGGAAATTCAGCCCGGGACTCTCTCTCAATGACCTCACTGGTTCAGCTGAAAAAGTGAAAGCCCAGTACAGCTAGGAGTATGTGATAGAAACAATGATAAGGCGAGAGAGAGGGAAGAAAAAAGAACAACTGATTTAATGCCTTCTTCATTTGTATTTAAATAAATAAAAATGCCAATAGAAAGCTCTAGGCACCTTACCACACAATTAACACAACCAAAGAGAAACCAAGCTATGCACCACTCCCAAGCAGCACGAAATGATTATCCAGAATGTGCTCTGCCACCTCCCAGAGGAACAAAAAGACTCGCCCCAGCCCTCACAGCCTCTCTCTCCAAAGGGTGACATTTGCAATGTGCTTGCCTTGCAGGCATCTGCTGGAAAAGGGGGACAGCACACCCCTGAGAGCTGCTGGTGCCCTGCCAGGGGCACCCCTGCACCTCTGCCTGCCCATGGCCTGAGGAGACATGAAGTGTTCCTAGTCGCTAGCACATTGGAAAGGGATACAACGTACTGCTCTTCTTCCTTAGCAGAAAAAATGTTGGCTCACCCGAGCCTCTATTGACACTGAAGAATATTGCTGGCCCTGGTATAAGGAGCTGGAAAACTTCTGCGTCCTAGTGAAAAAAAGAAAAGGAAAAAACCCGTAATTTCACCGGCAGTTGTTTCACTGGCAGCGCTGTTACAAGCTCCAAGCCATAATGTTGTTAGTGTTTCTCCCACCACCAGGCAGTTTGAATTGTTTCTGTTTCCCATTAGCATCTCTTGCCCAATGCTGCAGCTGCACACACACGCACCCACCCACCCCTCTCGCTGCCGGCGGAGCCAGGGCTGGAGCCGACAGTGCTCCCAGCCCTCCGCTCCAGGGACACAGCCTTCCCCTGCCCGCACCGGCACGGGCACGGCGCCTGAGCCCGCGGCCGCCAGAGAGGGGCATCCCAGGCGATGCCCGGCTTCCTGCGGCGTGCCAGCTGCTCGTCCCGCACAGCCGCAGTCTCTTGCTTGGGTTCAGGTGGATGAACCTCGATTGCACTTGGGGAGCAGAGACTACTTTTGCAGCAGTCGTGCTCAGTTGCTAAGCCAGTCACTCTCAGAGCCGGTGCAGAGTGTCCCAAAGTCACCTGCTTTGTGCTGTAGGAGGGTCCCTCGTGTCCTCTCTGGCTGGTCCCAGTGATCCCCAGCCTCACCTTTCACACAGAAGCCCCCAAGAAGCTACAGTGCTGCAGGGCAACCTCAAGGGCACACACCAAGCCAGCAAAACAGATCAGGGGCTGGGATGAGGCGGGGGAATGGGGTGTACCTGTGTGTGTTGGTCCAAAGAAACCTAGCAAAGATGGGGCACTCAGGTAGGACCCAGAGTCAGAGGGCGTAGAGGCTGGGTGCCATGAGAGGGGACAGTGTGGGAATTGAAACATCATAGAATTGCAGAATCCAAGAATCATAGAAAATGCTGGACTGGAAGGGACCCATCAGGATCATTGAGTCCAACTCCTGTGACACCCCAGGAGTCACACCCTGTGCCTGAGAGCATTGTCCAAACACTGCCTGAACTCTGTCAGGCTTGGTGCTGTGATCACTGCCCTGGAGAGCCTGTTCCGGTGCCCAAACACCCTCTGGGTGAAAAACATGTTCCTGATACCAGCCTAAACCTCCCCTGACTCATTTTCATGCCATTCCCTTGGGTCCTGTCGCTGGTCACAGGGTGAAGAGAGCGGTGCCTGCCCCTCTGCTTCCCCTCAGGAGGATGTTGAAGAACACAGTGAGGCCTCCCCTCAGTCTCCTCCAGACTGAACAGACCAAGTGACCTCAGCCATTTGTCACAAGGCTTCCCCTCCAGTCCCTTCACCATCCTCGTGGCCTCCTTTGGACACTCTCCAATAGCTTCATGTCTTTTTTATCTTGTGGCACCCAAAACTGCCCCCAGAACTGGAGGTGAGGCCCCCAGGACAATCCCCTCCCTTGCCCACCTGGTGATGCTGGGCCTGGTGCCCCCCAGGACAGGGATGTCCCTCCTGGCTGCCAGGGCGCTGCTGACTCAGATCCAATCTACCATCAACCAGGACCCCCAGGGCCCTTTCCATGGTGCTGCTCTCCAGCCTCTCATTCCCCAGGCTGTACACACAACAAGGATTGCCCTGTCCCAGGTGCACAGTCCAGCACTTGCCCTTGTAAATCCCCACACTGTTGGGGATCACCCATCTCTAATTTCTCAAGGTCTCTCTGCAGGCTGTGTCTGCCTTCAAGGGAGTCAACGGCTCCTCCCAATTAAGTCTTGTCAGTGAATTTATTTAGAATTCCTGCCAGTCCTGTGGCCAAGTTGTTAATGACAATACTGAAGATCACTGGTCCCAGTGTGGAACCAGCCTGCTGTCCCCCCTTTCACTGTAACTCTTTGTGCCTGACCTGTGAGCCAGTTTCTCATCCACTGCATAACACAGTTTTCCATCTGTGTGCCGGACACTTTGTCCAGAAGGAGACTTTGAGAAACACTATCAAAAGCTTTGCTGAAGTCCGAAAAGGTTGTATCCACTGGTTTTCCTGCAAACTGGTGTTTGATTGTTGACTTTTTCCTGGTCAAGTATCAGGCAAATTAACAACTGCAGTTGCTAGAAAAAAACTCTGCTGCAGTAAAGGCTCTCTGCTGCTGTGCTTCTGAACTACCTGCTCCAGACTGAGCACGAGCTGTATCCAGACCATCTGGGTGACTGCAGAGGTGCCGTGGGGCAAGCTCAGACTAGCACAATGCACAGTTCTGAGCACTGGACAGAAGAAAGAGCTTGCCTGAGTGGGCATGGGAAGGAGCAGAGCGTAGCTGGTTCTCCAGACCCCTGGCAGATCCGGTGTGCAGAGGAGTGCAGCCTCCAAGTCGTGTGCCAGCCAGGTGCGGGAGACAGACATCACCTCCAACCTTGGTAGCCTGGCAGGGCTTGGAAGCACAAGTCTTGAACCACAGATAGTGGTTTTGCCAGGTTAGTCCTTAACATCTTCTCATCTCTGACTCTGCCCTGACAGTAGACATCTGACCATCTGCTCTGGCAAAACCCTGAATTCTTGCAGGATGAAGTTACAAAGAGGAGGCTTTCAACACTCCAATAACTTTCATTTTTCTTTGTGTCCTCTACAGGTTCACCGTCACCAACTACAGCAATAACCAGAGTGATCCTTATGAAGCAAGGCAGGGTTGCCAAAGCAGGGGCAGATCTGCAGGTACTTGGGAATCACAGTTGGATACACCTCTACAGTGATGGGGATGACACCTGGCAACAAGGCTGCCCTTATGAAAGCACCTCCTGCATCTGGCAGGTCAGCCACTGTCTGCATGGTCCCACAGTGTTTGCCACCTTGGTGACCCTGACACCTATGCAGTACAGAGCACGGAGTTGTGCTGCTGCTAAATCTGTACCAGAGCATGCAGGCATAGCAGAGCTCATGGGACATGAGCTGGCTTGGGTCCAGTACCAGTCCTACTTCCTCGGTTCAGCAGTGTGCCTTCTGCACAAATCTTGCCCTTATTACTTTGTGCACAGCTCTAAAAAGATACCAAGACTTCATGGGATCAAGGCCAGAGCTTTGAAGTCTGCAGGGCTCCCTCGTGCTGCACAGGCACAGTGACTTGGGTCTTCACTAGCAGGACATCTTTGCACCACCTTTCACTGTTTGAAGATGTTTGCAGTATCCAGGGGGAGCAGAAGGAGGAATGAGTGACATCAGGAGATCTGTCTCTGACTGGGGAATCCAGAGAGCTCATCTCAAGGTGCTCTCAGGTGCGCTTTGTCACCTGCCCCAGTGCCAGGTATGCCTCAGTACACACACACCCATAATCCCAGCCCAGCAGCCATCATCACCCTCCTCTCAGTGGGCACTGCCTGGCTCGGAGCCTTCTCCTCGAGTTTCCTTCAACTGCCAGGAAAGCTCCCTCTCTCTTGTCCCTGGTGGCCAGAGCTCACATTTGGCAAGCAGAGCCCAGCAATCCTGTGGGAAGGCATGCTTAAAAAGAGGAGCTGAATATGTCTCCTTCCTTGTCCAGCAATTATTCTGCTTCCTTTCCTCATTCTAGGTCCCCAGCCTGAGTGCCTCTGCACACGCTGGATGCGCTCCCAGCAGTGCTCAGCCCCGAGTGTCAGCTGGGAGCGCAGGCAGCCACAACATCAGGCATGATCCCTGATCCCAAACAGCACCAGCTGTCACCACCTCAACCCACAGGGACTCGGCGGAATGGGGTTTTTCTAGTGTGTGCAGTCTGCCAGCCCCAAGCCTCAGAAACCCACCCGAGCTGTGCATTACTCAGCAAGCCCCAGTCCTAACCACCGTCCCCACAAGGAGAAGCTGTGGTCACTGCGCTGCCTGCTTGGGGGCAGGGGGTTGGCAGAGGGAGGGGTGACCCTCCTGTGGGTCGGGGAAGCTGCTGGCAGTCTCTCAGCAGGCCCCCAGTCAGAGGACTCATCCCATCCACAGGTGCAGAGATGCCCAGCAGGGCTCCCTGGGGAGCTCCAGAGACAGGCATGGAGGGAAGAGCGAGCCAGGGCAGGCAGTGTGGACTCCGTGGGACAATGCACAGAGGGAAACCTCTCCTGTCAAACATCTGGCCTTGAAACAGTCTGAGTGACCTCATCTGGCTCCCAGTGTACTCCAAACATGTGGGTTGATGTTAAAACTATGCTGCATAGGGTGGAAAAACCTGGTCTCCACTTCCAGTGTGTTTCTGCCAGGAGTACTGCCACCGGCTCCAGGTGGGACTGGGTTTGGGCCTGAGGGAAAGAGAAGAAATGGAGGAGGAATCAACCTGCACTTCTCAAAGCCATGCAGCCGTCCTCCTGGAGGCAGTCAAAGGAGGGCATCCAGGCGGGATCAAACTGACATCTGGACCTATCTGCCTCCATAACTCTTTGTCTCTCCAGTACCTACTGTTTCCACAACAGGAGTGATTAGTGCCCCCCCCCCCAAGGTCAAGGCCTCCTTGTACAAGGCACTGAACAGGCACAATGAGAAACAGCTCCTGCCCTGATCAGCTGAACTGGAGAAGAGATCAAGGGCCCAGGGAAGGGGACAGAGGTGGGAAATGACTTGCTAACCATGGCATGGGCCGGGAGAAGAGCTGGGATCACAGACATGGGTCTCTCCACCTCCCTTCCATCCCTCTCCCCGAGCCCAGTGCCCTCAGCACAGAAACCGCACAGACGCTCCTCCACAGCTCCACAGGGCTGCGGAGTTAATGAGTTAGGTCTGCGAATTAGTTAATTTCCAGGAGCGGTTCTTTCACGACAAACACCACACAGCAGGCATTTTACATCTACAGCTACAAGAGCAGCCTCCAAGCCCACAACCCTTTGTCAAGAGTAAAACTAGAAAACAGTCACAGTAGATGGAAAGAGACAGGAATAAGACGAGGGCAGGGAAAAATGGAAGCACTACAAGTTCTGCAGAAAAATGGAGGTTTCCAAAATGTCCAATTATCTCCATGCTGCACACTTGTTTCAGCAAGATGGTAAAGAGGGTGGCTCAGGACTACACAAAGCCATCTCTAACAGTTACTGGGATTCAAACTCCTTAGACTCATTGTTCAATAATTAGGGAGCCCATCCTAGCCCAGAAGTCACGTCTTGCCACATTGGTTGAAGCTGAACGAGGCCCTTGTGTTTCCATCCCACTGGGATCAGGGGGGAATGGCAGCGTGGTGGCCTTAGCAGTGCTCAGGGCCGCAGAGGTGAGGAGCAGACAAGGCAGAGGGAGGCAGCTTCCAGCAGGGGCAGTGCAGAGGGACAACAACTGCAGCCCCCAGAGCCCCTGTGGGGGAGCAATGAGGAGCACCACATCCTTGGGGAAGGATTCCTTTCAGAGAAAGAGGAATTGCAGGAGGGGCACTCAGAAAAGAGTGCAGCTCCACCCATAAGCACAGCTGTGCTGGGCCAGCTCAAAGCTCTGGGCAGCCGCTACACCTGTCCCCAAGAGCCACAGGAGGAGATGCTGGAGGACAAGAGCAACCTTCCCAGGGACAATCCTCCTATCCTGAGCTGAGCTTGGCAGCACAGGGATGGCAGTGGGTGCACAGCCTGTCCACGCAGAGCGCCAAGGGAGCACGAGCAGGGCTGTGAAAGGCAGTGCTGCTGCACAGTTGTGGCGTACAACAGGCACAGGGGAACTGCGACTTTGGTGAGGAGTGTTTCCATGGTGGGGAGCTGGGGAGGGGTGGCAAAGGCAGGGGTGAGTGCCAGGCAGTGGAAAAGAGGGAGACAAAGAAGATACTTTAGAAAATAAAGGAGGGGATTGATGAGGAACGGAGCAAGAGGGAATGGATAGGTCTCTAGAAGATAACATAGTAGGGAAGGAAGAGACTTTGGTGACAGGTGGTGGTGGAAGAACAAAGCAGAATAAAGGAGAGGCGGTGTGAGGAAGAGAGCGTGAACACAGGCTGAAATGAGAGACTGAAATAATGGTGGGGAGAGCACCCCTCAGACGTCCTTCAGAAAGCCAGTGACAAAGTGAAAAAGGAAAAACAAAACCCATAAAATGCAGAGGGAAGAAGTGGATATCTTATCACTGAGCGTGAGATGATGCTGGCATGCAGGAACCCAGTGATTGAAAAGCACAGGCAGAATGGTGAATTCCTTTACATGGGCTTGCCCACCACAGGCACAAATAACCTGAGGATGAAAGGACTGCCTGTTAAATTGGAGTGATGCCCAGAAGGATGGCCCACCACCTTTCCTACTGTGTTTTCTAGCTGGGCCTAGAGCTCAGGCAGCAATCCACCCCAGGCAAGACATCCTGTGTCAGTGCCCCCCTGCTTCCACAGCCTGCTGGGGAGGAACCTACTGATCTGTGTCAGGGGATGCCAGCCTTGGAAGCACAGGAATCCTGCCTGCGAGGAGCCAGGGTGCTGAAAACATCGGGCTGCTTTGAACAGTGAGGAGGTTCATCTCCTCACCTTGTGTGCTTTGCCTTTTGCCTACACCAAAGGCTGAAAGCAGCCACAGGGAGACAACACCAACACTCTCAGGGTCTGCCTGGGCTCCCCAGGATAAACGTGAGGCTGGTCTCAGCACACAGAGTGGAATCTGAACACCATATCTGTGACCGTGGCCCCTGCTTCAATGCTCTTACAAGGAGCATTTCATGTATTAAAATAAGATTTTCCCTGTAACTCCCTTTTCAACACTGCTGTCTGTTCAGCCTGGAAAACGTGACTCAGGAAGAGGCTGTGGACATCTCCCTGAACAGAGGGGAGAGCAGCGAACATCAGAGAACAGAAATCACATCCCTTGTCATACAGACACCACCCAGGAAGGCCAGCCTGCCGCTGCTCTGGAGGAGGGCTTGGGCAGAGCAGGGTTTGTATGCTCTGCCACATGCAGCCGTTTCCTTCCTTGAGAGGATCAAACGCATCGTTTACAGCTGTGATTATCAAAGCCAATCTTTTGGTCTCATTGGTCAAACTGGGGAAATCTCCCAAGTGCTTGTACTGCTAAAATAAGATCTTGTTCAGTGGAGATTATGCAGAACCAACTCTTTCCAGGCACATTTTGTTAGCAAGGGATTAACTAGGAATGTTGACATTTAAGTTGTTGTCACTGCATATTTGAGGCTGAGTGTACATTAATTACAGGGCAGCACAGCTCCCAGCCTCAAAGCTCCTTTTTTAACAGAAGAAGGGACCAAGGCTGTACCTCCTCGTGTGTGAGAGGGGTCGGATTTATGAGGTGCTCCAGGAGGGATTTAGTGGGGGAAGATCAGGGGACAAGGGGAGAGAGTCTGGTGCTACAGAAGCAACCTCAGCTAACACCACATTCAGATGAATGGGCAGTGTACACTGATGGCAGAGACTGTCATGTCAGGCATCATCTTTTCATAGTTAAGGAACTGGGCAATTACTAGAGGTTCTTTGATAAATATGGCAGAACCATATTTATCTCCAAAAGGGGAAAAAAAAAAAAAAAAAAAAAGCGAGAGAAAGGATAATGTCAGCGACTTGGTTTGTCCTCTTGGTGCTTGGATGGCAGGTAATGTTCAGGGCCATGCTCTCAGATGACTCTGAACTAAACCAGCTCAAAATATCCCTACAACCATCCATCACATCTCATTCACGTGGGATTTCAAATCTCATTATGATCCAAAAAGGCGCAGGCAGAAATCCACAGTTTTGTTATTGTCCTAGTATTTCCAGCACGAATGCATCCAAAATACCACAACGGCAATGGTGCCTCGGCACACGGACATATGGCAGGAACAGAAAAAGCTGCTCCGGTGCAATTGTTCAGCTCCATTTCATGGAGAGAGCTGCACAGGGGGAGGGCTGAGTGCCGGGGAGAGGAACAGAGAAACACGCCAGGCTACACAGAGCTGACAGAGGGAGCAGGACGAGAGGGAGAGCAGGGCAGCGAGAGACGCATGCAACTCGAGGGGAGAGACAGCGACAACGGCACGCTCCCCCGAAGGAAGG
>WAAG01026840.1:1160-29537 GCA_013390105.1 Tichodroma muraria | reverse complement strand
AAGTTTTTTAAACTCTTTTTGGTTACTATGGAGTTCTTTTTAATGTAGGAATGATGATGTATTATAGAGTAAATGAATGATGATGCAAACAGGAGAGGAATTCTGCTGGCTATCTCTGCGGCAGTGTTAGAGAAGCAGTCCTGGCATAGATGTGCTCCAGTAATTGCTGTCCAGGGGGAGACTTTAACCCTTATAATTTTTTGGGACTCAGCTGCCTGCTGTTATCCAGGAGGAATGATACATGAGTGAAAACCACACATCTCATCCCAGAGTGTAGAAACTACTTTAGGATTCAAAAAAGTGCCTAAACTATTCACTAGTTCACTGTCCTCTAGTTTAAAAGTACATCTTTTAATTTAGTGGTGGTTTTGGTTTTATTACAGAAATTTAGGGGCATTTGACAGCTGAATTTCAGGGGAAGAGAGTTTGGCTAATGCTCTTATTTGTTGAAATGTCGCTGGAAGTCTTAGGCTGCAAAGGGGCACTTTGCCTCCCCCTTGAGTTTTTGATGCAAGATCAGAAGTAGTTCTGAGTTAAGGCTGCTGATTTTAATTGAAGAGTAGGTATTAAACCATTAATCGTATTTGTAAATCTAAGACAAATATGCACAGTTATAGAATCTCAAATACATATTTTTGCAGTTCTTACTTCTAAAGCCCTGTTTCCATGAACCAAACATGTTTACCTAGCTCTTCAGAATTAAGATTTATTTTACAGATATCCTTGCTAACATTTTGAGCATTAACAACTCATAACAAGAGCTCCCAGATTTGTAGGTTTGTTTCCTGTATTTCATTTTGCAGCTTAAAAGAAAAAAGTTACCTTCAGTACAACTCATGACAGTATTGCACAGTGCATTTTCAAAAAATTATGACTGAACTAAGAGCCAGTTTTCAAGTGAATGACACTGAGGTATTTAACTGGAATAAGTTCACTGCTCTCAGGCTGCTGAGAAGCAGTGCATGAAGCATGCACATTTCTTTTCATGGATGAAGAAGTAATAAACCTTTGCTACCAATTTTATGCATTTTAAAACTCAGTAGAGAATAATTACTGCCTTCTTGCATTCATTATGGCATTCTGTGGATTCATGTGAGATGAGAGAAATAACTGAAATATTTGAGCTAAAGGGAAGACTGACAAAAAGATCTCCTTTTAGATATTCATGTGTTAGTGACCAGTACTTATTAGAAAAGCAATCTGCAAAGTTTGAATTCTGCAACAGAAATGTGTTCCTCCCATAGCATCCTGTCTGCCGTTTTCTTCCTCCTACAACCCTCTCCTCTTCCATCCTTACCCAGACCTTGAGGTGGCTTACCCTTTGTGTTTCTCTGACTCATTCACTTGCCCTGGTGACACAACCCCATCTCCAAATCTCTTTTACTCTTGCTCCTTCAGGCTCCCTCAGGGTGACCCTGCTGCAAGATTCCCCTTTATGTCTCACTATCTTTCCTTCAGTGAGACAAACCTGCTTTCATCCCTCTCATCTTAAGGAGCCTGTGCTATTCCAACTGCTGCCCATCTCCTTTCCAGCTTTTTTATCAACTAGATTGATTCAGCTCCTCAAAGTTATTTTTTCGTTTCCATCTGTACTTCTAGGCTGGCTCTCATCCCCTCCATGGCACCTGACTGCCCTTGTCCAGCATTCCATGACTACCAAGTAGCACTGTGTTATTAGAGAGACACCAGCAGAACTTGCACTTGATCAATGCATTCTTTCTGCTCTTTAGGTCACATAAAGTGGAAGTCTTTCAGCTCCACTGAATTGTTAGTGAATGTGGAGTGATTTCCTAGGAATCACATAAGGACACCTGTGATTTGAAAACTATATGTAACTGAAAATGTTAACATTTTAATACTGCTACTGTGTTATAAAAGGTAAGAAATTGTTGAGAAAATGTGATGGTCAGGGTGCAATTACACAGTATGCAAACCTCTCATACTTTTTAAGTTAAGGGTTTCTCCTCTCAGCTGTGCTTAACTGTGTTTCAGGTAAGTCTTCCACTTAATACTGTTGATTATGCTCTGGCATGAGAGAACATGCAGGTATTTATTAGATTTTTCTTTCTTTTTTCCAAAACTGGGTATGCAGTTTCTTTTTCATACTGTTATTGGATCTCTGATTCATGGGCACTCATCTGGAGTGTGCCAATGCTGCTGACAGCTGTAGGCATGCAGCACACTTTTGTAAATTGTCTGAACAACTAAACTTTGAGATTTGCTGGGTGATATGAATATTTTAGTGCCTCATTTAGCCAACCACTTCAGACTTTTCTTTAGATAAACTGGAGTTTCCCACCTGAAGAAATGGTATAATCTGGAAGCAGAAGCAGTTTACTTGCAGTTTATAAGATTAATCAGTAATCACTGGCATCAGTAAAAAACTTAGGAAGGTTGAGGCAGAAATATATGAAGATATTCAGAAGAATATTACAAAGTTTAATTTAGTAACCTAAGCTAGTGTTATTTCAAAGCCTTTTGGGCATGGATATTACACATGCATTTTTTTCCTACGAAAGTTGAAAGAAAAGTAGTTATCTCTTTTTACTTATTTTTTTCCCCAGATTAAAAATGACAGGAAGTTATTTGCAGTTGTCTTGAAAGTGAATTCTTGCTAAATGGTTAGAAATAGCGACTCCTAAGTATTTTCAAAGTAGCATTAAATCAAAGATTTTTCTGCCTTCATACTGATGACATTACAGACCAAAGGAGTTGAACTGAAGCCCAGTTTATGCAACTGATGATAGTATTTTATTGTCAGAAAGCAGAACTCCTGTCTTTATCTTCAGCGTTTTTTAAAGGCAGAAAGCTGTAATTTGGGAAATTAATTCCACATTTTCCAGCAAATGGTTCTTTAATGAAAACAGGTGGTCAGCTGTTAATACTAAGAGGCTCTATATGCAAAATTATCCACAAATGTTAAATTTAGCAAGCAGAATTCCTTGTCTTTGAAAGGAAAGCTTGGGTTCATGTTGTTACAATAGAATATTTTTTTCCAATGCCCTTGTCTTTCTCTAAGGTAGATGCACAAGCTCACATGAGGCACCACTGCATTTTTCTGGGTAGAAAGAAAATCTGATTTAGTTTCTACTGATTTTACTCAGTTAACAAGGTATAAAACTGTAGGAATGACTGGGTTTCCACTCTGTAGTTTAATACTAATGCACCACTAAAGGCACTGATCTAAATTGAATGGTAGAAGGTTGTTATAGTCAACGCAAACCGAAAAAACAAACCGAAGCTGAAGCAGGGGGATTGGGTCTTAGAGACTGCACAGCTCCATAGCAGTGAACATAAGAACATGATCTAGAGGAGATGTCTCCTGGCTGTCTCTGTGCAGCCTACCCTGTCCAAGTCAGCCTAACATCAAAGAGAGTTGCTAAATCCTCTGCAGCAGGAGAGGGAGGGAGCTGAGTCAGTGGCTGGGGAGGTGATGCTCAAGGTGTCAGTGCAAATGCTGCCAGGCTGGGAAGGCTCAGGGACACACAGAGGGAAAGTTCTGCAGACCTTGGGAGGGGCTTCTCCTCTCCGTGAGGGGCAGTCTCTGGTGAGTGCAACTTCTTCCTAACTGGTTCCCTTACCTAAAGAGTGTGGCTTTGTGCAGTGGGCTCCTTATCCCATGGCTCGCAGAGAGGTCACACTGTGAGGTTGTGGTGAGGAGGATGTGCCTTCTCTGAGGACTCCCTTGAGTCCTGTGAATCCCTTGATCACATCCTGTGAAGAAACACCCCCTTGGCAGCATCGGTGTTGGGTTGTAACCACCCTGCTGTGTGGGGGTTCCTGGCAGAGGTGGCCAGGCGGTGCCTGAAACTTGGGAATTCAGCGTGGAATACTGGAGCACGGTGCTGTATTGCTGGAACCTCTGGAAATAGCTCTTCCATAGTGCGTGAAACCTGGTGAGACGACATGAGAGCTGTAGCCTTACGTAAGAGTGCAGTTAAAGAGTTAGTTGCAGATAAGAGGTGACTGAGATATGCTGACTTTTGTTACCGAATAATTGATGCTCTGCTAAAAGGAGTTGGATTTGCATTTGTTGGATCAGCTGTGGTCATAGCCTGAGAGTGAAACTTTTGACAGTTCCAGCCCTGTTTGGACCAGTTGCAGTAGATATTTTTATCCAGGACCTGGTCCACTACATGGAGAGTTATGGACTGTTATCTCTGTTGCCTAATGTCTGCATATGATAAGTTTGGTTACATGAGACTGCCAAAAAAAGAAGGAAAGAAGTTCTGGTAGCTTTCTAAGAAAGGCACTCAGCTCTTTGAAAGAGGAAGCTCTCTTTGATATACGATCTCCTGGAGTGTTAAATGTGAGCCCAACCTTGCAGTACAAAGGGCTGCAGTATTTTTTAACCCAAAGACATTTGGAGAGTTTTCAGTGAGGCCTGGCCTTTGTTTCTAAGTATTTGTATAATCTACATTGCCAGGAATATTGATAGTTACATGCAGTTTTACAAGGAGGTGTGTTTAACATCTAATACAACAGCAGCACTTGTGTAGGGCTGTCACTTCTTTACAGCCATGCTTATTTACATTCACAGGTCTGACAAGTCTTTCATCCTGGTATGTATTTCTGCTGTTTCTCATGCATTATGGCCAAGCAGTGTGTTTGTCACTGCCACCTTGCCTGGGTGGTGGTGGTGGTGTTGGTGAGGTGTCTGAACTGTCAAGTCTCTGACTGAAATAATTTCCATATCTCTTGCTGCGTTGGTGCAGCCTGGGTGGTTATATAGCTCTCCATGTATTTATGGGTATGGAAATAATCTCTCTTAGGAGAAGCTGGTGTTGGCATTCATGCATGGGGAATTCTATTAGCAAAACTGATGGGGCAAAATAAGGAAAGGAGCATCAACAACTGTACTTATAATGCTCACTGATGAACAAATGCAGCTTCTGCCACCTAAATTTAACAGTGAAAACTCCTAAAACAAGTTACGGAAGAACAGCAGCCATTTGTTCACCCCTTCCTAGATGTGTTTGCCACGGAGCATCTGTGTTAGCAAAGCCAAATTCTGGCACACTGTCAGAATACTCATTTTTCTCAAAACTCACTGTTACCTTATCACACCGTTGTGAAGTCATTATTGATTTGGGTGGTAACTCCTTCAAGGGTGTAAACCAAGCCAAGATTTAGTAAAAGTGTAGCAGCTGTCAGCTTTTTGAGAGCTTCCGTCCTGCCAGGGCGTTGCTTTTTCTGCAGGAGCAAAGGCAGCCATGGAAGAGCCTCTGCTACTTGCAATGAGATTCCTCTTTTCAGGAGTGTGGGTCAAGGCTGCCTCCTTTCTCATGCAGGAAAGTTGTGCTGTTGAGAGTGTAGGTTCCCTTGGCAAGCAGCTCTGCTCCTGAACTGGAGGAAAGCAGGCTGGGAGAGATGATGATCCAAGACTGGCCCTCTCTTCCCCAGCATGTTCAACACAGAGCATCTCAGCCTGGAAAAGAAAACAGAATGGGGAAATGGTTGTACCATTTCCCAGATGCCTGGGTGTCTCTAGTTGCCATTGGGTTTTTTTTCTGAAGAGCTGTCTTGAAGAACTATCACATGGCCTTCATGGTGATAGTCATCCCACCTAACTTGTTTTGCTTATTTCTCAGTCAAATTAAACTGTACCACTTGTTGATTGCTAAACTCTGCTAACAGGTATGTTACATAGGAGATAACAATTGAGAACAGAAATGGGAGGTTTTTTTCTGGTAGTTAAATGTGCAGGAGCTTTGACCAGTTAAGATTTTTCATCTAGATAATAATCCTGTGCAGTTACCTTGCTGTTACAAAACAGCTGCTTGGCAATGGAGTGGCCTGTCTTCTCAGACTGGACCTCAGAAATGGGTAGGCAAACTGTGGCTGGAAAGAGGAGATGGCAGTAGCAGGTTGGGAAAAGCTATACTGGAGAGCTCTCAGTTAATGGGATTACAAAGAAAAATCTTGATTTGCTGTACACATAGTCAGTCTAGAGATTTATTAGCATGGTCTTATTGTGATTTAAGACTGGTCACTCATGGATGGTCCCCCTCAGGCTGTAGATGTGCTCACAGGAATGTAATAACAGGAGCTGTTTACCCATAGAGAGATAGTGCTGCATTGCCTGCATCCCTTACCTTTTGGGATCTTATCAGACAAATTAACAGGTTCTCAAAATTATAACAAATCTGGCATAGTGGCTGAGGTGGTGCCAGGTTTCCATGGCTCTGACAACCTGAACACATGGGGTGATGAATGGAATGAGAAAGAAACACTTGGGTGCTCTCCTGCCCATGCCCACTCTTTCTCTGGGTGCTCGCACGATGCTACATCTCAGAGTTGCTTCAGACCTGCTTTGTGTCCCAAGGTTTATTTTTCCAGTTTAGTATGCTATTGTATGAAATATCAGCAACCTCCGGTCTTATCCCGCCTAAGTTGTAAAGTTTTCTCTCCCTCTCTTCACTTGGCTCGGGAGATGGGGAGGTTTTGGGACCATTCCAGGGCTTTTCTGAAGCTGCTTTTTCCACTGTCAGGCGGGGTCTGGCACTGAGTCAGCCACTGCTTCCTGGTTCTCACCCTTCCCTTGCAGGCAGACAGATGACCTGCCTTAAGGGAGCGACCTTTCTTGGAAGGTGAAATTGAGTGCATAAATTAAATGCTGACCATAAACATTAGCCACATACATAAATACCTATGAACACATTAATCCAGTGTTAACAGTCCCCAGTGCAGTGTTCATTGATCAGCTTGTTATTGTTTGTGCAGTGCTTGAAAGATGACAGCAATATGTGCATTTCTCTAATCATTACAGATTAGCATATTACACCTAGGCAGAAACTTTACTGAGAAAATTTATCCATATTCTGATGAAAGAGGTGTGTCTTTTTCAGGAGAGCTCAGTGAGACACAGAACATCTTTGTTCCAATTTTGAGGAGGAAAAATTTGATAACTGAGCAGGAATCTTATTAGCCACATCTTGCCCTGTGCTGAGGAGGAATGAAGGTATTAATTTACCTGCCTTCCTCTGTTTGTGGGTTATAATGGGAACTGACTTTTCTTCCTGCCTCGATTCTTCTCTGGAAGGCTCCTCTCATTTTATGAATGCTTGATTGCCACCAGTTTTATCTTGCCCAAGCATCTGTGGAAGAGGATAAAGGAAGACACTATTTAAGCATTTGGATGCATCCTGGGCTTCTCAGGAAAGAAATAAATACCTTACCTGTCTCTGCAAAATATGATCAAAGAGAGTTTGATCCACATCTCTTGACATTCACCAGGGCTGAAGGAATTCCACCTTGAGGTGTGAATTTCTTGTTCATTCCTTAACCTTGCTCTTCCTATTTCTGATCTCTTCTGCCCCCGCCATTTAGTCTTTACTGTTAAAACTGTTTTCCCTGATACCATGCTTAACTTGATCTGAGTTCATGCTTTACGTAAGTAGATGGGAGAGAAAATATGATCTGACCATAATAGCAGGCACACTTTTTGAAGTTACCAGTGTGTGCATAACCATTGACTTAAGGAGAAGCTCACTTGGGTCTAGAATAACACTCCTTGAACAGACACAAAATTTAAAGACTAAGTCATGTGAAAGAAGGGCCTGTGTCTAGAAATCTCCATGTTCCTGATCTCACCAGTGGTTCTTTTCATAGAGATATTGCACTTGGATGGACACTTGCTGTCTTCTGGTCTGCCCGCATGGTTGGGAAGGGATGGGAGGAACCAAGAGGATGGCTGACCTTGCAGTCAAGGTCTCTATTAATTGCCTCTTTCAAAGCAGTATGTTCCAGTTGGGCTCTTTAGTGTTTGCTCTAACTGTGGGCTGCTCTCTTTCTCGGCTGCAGGGGAGTGGTTTCTACCTTAGAGGCCTTCAAAATCATCCCTTTCTATTCATTAATCAAGGACCTAATCAGATTACAGGGATCTGAATGGACTTCAAGCACTAAGTTTTTAAGTTCTGTGGAAATTTTCCACTCTTTAGCATATGATAACATGCAGACTAATTTAAGTTAATGACATATCTCTCAGGAGATAATTTTCTAATTGATCTTATTGCTGGTAAGATTTATCTGTGGACAGTTAGTATCTGATGGGATCCCTTTGCTCCTACTTGGTGAAGAGATGAAGCCTCCCAGGGCAGCTGCATTCCACAAACAGCTGAGTTGCTGGGAATCAACCCCCCTGTGGGGCCCCAAAAAAATTCTTTAACTCTCTTGTTTTTAAAAGAATGTTTTTCAGTCATTTTACACAGATTTGATGGTAGAATGTAAGTGATGGAAAAAAAATACCTGAGTCACTTCATGCTGCTCTTTTTCATCATGTTATGGTATTTGGAACTTTGCAATTTGGTTGATTTTAGCTGTCAAGTAGATAAATTTCCCATGGATGCTTTAGACTTGAGAATACTTGAACTTTGCTGAAATTTTTAGGGAACAATAATAAATAGTCTTTGCATGTGAACTTGTATCAAGAGAAACAGAGATATTAATCCCTTGGGGAAATCATAAATGTTTTGCTTTCTAGATGAATTAAAATTAATTTCAAGTGGTCTCACATGGATTTTCATCTTCTTTTTGTAAGATTGCTGTCTCTTTTTTTTATAGAAGTTACCTTTTTCCCAGAAGTAAGTCAGTAGCTGTAGGAAGAAAAAGGAGCTCAGCAAGGTGCAGGTGATTTTCCTCAAGTTGTCTGCTCCATGCAAATATGCTATGCCTGTATGTTTACTTCCAATATGAAAGTCTGTATAGTGAAGGTAAAGGTGAGGGAATAGGACTTAAATTCAGGTGTGTAACCTTTTATCTGAGACAGGAATGTGAAGGTAGTGGGTATGTTGCTTCATGGTGAGTTGAGCTTACCTTTTGTTCTTCCTTGCTTATTAATTGAGGAAATAAGGGAATAATTCTCTGTGAGGCAGGAGTTAGCAAACTGGGTAATGCTGCTTCCAAAATTTAGAAGTGGTAAAGACATGGGGAAGGGATTCTGGAGCAAATGACGTTGAAGTAGTGAGCATTTTTGTAGAAGTGAACTATGTGAAAGAAAGATTGTTTGCACTTTTCATTCTCTTGTCACTTCATGTCTTTTGTCAGGGTAATCATGAAAATGGACCTTTCTGAAATTATAAATGGCAGTTATAAGTCATTGAAGGGGGATAATACATGGGCATCTAACTGGGAGCTGACTTCCTCTTGCAAAATGTCCATCTTAGGAGACAGATTTTCAGAAGCATGGACTCAGAGATACGCATTTCTTGTGTTTGTGAATGGTTAATGTGCCGGTGTCCTTCCCAGCAGACTGTGGATCTGTCATTTGTGACGTTGGAAGTCTGCTCATAGTGAGGTAAGAAGATGCAGACATCCCACAAAATGTCGATATGCAATATTTTGGTTGCCGTTCAGACCCACTGGCCTACATGCAGAAGGCTGTTGCCTGTGTTCTTTCAAGTCTCATACAAATGAACTCATTTTGTGTCTTCCTTTTTCTGATACCAGTTCCTGATTCTCATTTCTCTAAAAGTCTCAGTTTGGTTCTCAGAAACAAATGCAGGCAATCAGTCCAGTCTTAACTTGCAAATTAGCTCTAAGAACAAACTAAGCTGAACATCTTCCACTTGAATTCAGAGTTCTTGCTTCTACTTGTGCTATAAGGTTAGTAAATTTTTAATCAATGTTAAAGTTTTGCCAATACTGCTTGTTGTTACCATTCCCCCACCAATCCCGTTCTCTTCCTTCTTTGTCTTCCTCTATTTTTGCTTTCTTTAATTTTTTATCTGAGTAATCTCTTTTTGAAAGGAGATTTTCCTTGCCCCACTGCTGCTGCATTTCTCTTCTTGTGAATTGCGCCTCATGTGTTTTGTGTTTAAACATTCATTGCTGTAAGCTGCTCTTTGAGATCCAGAGGCAGATATGGGACCAGTTCAAGGGAAACGAGTAGAGGTTTAAACTCTTCTGGTTGTGTTGTGTTACGTGGTGGGGCAATCCCACATGGTGGAGTTAGAGATTAATAGAACTGCACAGTCCCCAGTGCTGCAATAGCTCCTTTCCAGTTGTCCATATTTCTTCTCTGTAGGATTTTGAGGTGGGCTGTGTGTAGCTTCCTAAGGCTGGAATTATCTAAAATAATGGGGTTCTGCAAGATGTCCAGTGTAGTGTATAAAATACTTTCTTTTTAAATAACAACACTTGCCATACAGTTATTTTGAAATGTTTGATATCATTTACACTTTCTTAGAGCAAGCATCCATGCAGGGGGACATTGCCAGTACGTAGAATAAAAGTCTCTGTGTACGGGCAGCACAACGTAAAGGTTAGGTTTCACTTTGATTAGAAAAGCAAATGACTGGTTTGGAGTCAAGTGAAGCTTTTTTTCCCTCCTCTCTCTAGGCCATTTCTGTTATTCTTATATTTCTTTGGTTTTTAAAACAGAAAAATGTAAATTTTTTTTTTCTAATTGGCCATACATTCTAAAAATACAGAATATTCGGGATGAAAAGTGGATTTGGTAGTAGAAATCTGACTTTCTTTTGGCTTCAGGAGATGCTGCCCTGACAATTAAGCCAGTAAGAACTAATCTTTAGCAGGTCTGGCGTCATGCGTGAAGGAGATGAGAATAGAAAAGATTCTGCCTTGAAGAGGAGTTTTGCTTCAGTGATGCTGAAGAGTGTCAGAATTTGGTGCCTGAACCTAGAGCCAGGCGGTGTAGGTGGCTTCTGTTGATGCTGCTGCCAGCAACTCAAGTTTGACATGGAGGCAGCTACTACAGGTGAACCCTGTCACTTCTGAGTGGATTTGTTCCTGTTGAAAAAAGCAGAACAGAAGCGTAGAGATGTTTAAGGAACTGGAAGTAGTGTCTCTGCAAGGCTCAGTGGGCATCTGTGGGGTGGGGGTGAGTGTGCAGTGAGCAGCAGCAGAGCTGGGAGCCCGTGCCTGGGAGTGCCTCCCGCGGGCTCAGCCTGTGCTCGCTGCTGGGACACATCTGGGGCATTTCCGAGCAGTCAGTGCTCACCACTGGTGGCTGAATCTCTGCCTTGCCATCGCCAGCTCTGCTGCCTTTCTCCAGGGGAGCTCTGGCAGCACTTCTGCTGTCAAAGCAGGCCGACAGGCAGTGTGGCACCGGCTTCCACAAGATCTTTTTTACTGAAAAGGTTGAAGCCTCTTTCATTGTTTTCATGGCTCTTTGGAAAGTGAATTCTGGCAAGTGTGGCATAAATCACCCAGCATGCCAGCTCAGTGATAGTCCTCACTACATTGGTAGCAAATACCTCTCCTGGCTTTCCCTTAGGTATGTATGTTGAGGTTGCTGATGCAGCCTCTGAACTGGCACTGTGGCTTGAATGGTCCTGACTTTTATGGTATAAGCCTGTCAAATTTAATTTGAGGATATTACAGTTAAGTCCCTGTGTGAGTGTGCCTAATTACAGAAGTATAAATGGTTATGGCTCTCTTATAACATGGAGCTAGTGAAGCTGGTGATCTTAATAATATGTTTTTTATTAAGTTCAGTTCTCTCAGAAAAAAAAAAAAGTTTTTTTTATTTCCTCCTTAGTAAGAGAATGAGTATGGCCTTGTGTTCTTGTATAATTTGTGAAAACAGAACTAGAAACAGTCTATGGAGATTTAATTCTCTGTTATTATTAGAAGTGCAGGGTACTTTGTGACAGTGTCATGTTCTCACTGTCTAAAGTCAAGTTCAGTCATGATATGCTTACATGGTGTGGATTATGTATGTATTTTAAGTAATATACCTGTATTTTAAGTAATTTTTTCAGATTAAAGTATTCAGATAGTCTTTATAAATTGGTATATTGTAGCTTTTCACACCCCAGTGTGACCATTTTTCAGGATAATGTGTTTATTCAGTTCAATCACTCTGCTGGTTTTGGTACAAGGTATACCAAAGCTCATCTTTTAAATCCAAAGTTCAGTGAAAGAATTGGTTGGTTTGTTTGTTTCTTGGTTTGGGTTTTTTGTTTGTTTTGTTTTGTTTTTTTCTGGAAGTATTTTTATTCTCTTGTTTTTACATACTTTTTTTTAGTTAGAGTTCTCCCTGAGGAGGAGGGTTAATGGAGGTATGCACTGCTGACTACAGGAGATGGATTAATTTCTGACAGCAAGTGAAAATGCCTGAAATGCTTCAGCTTTTTTTTTGTTTTTCTGGTTTCCTGATATTTAATCCTGAAGGAGAAGGAAAAAATGAAATTAAAACCAGCCTTACAGAGAGCTCTCGTGTGATGGTGATAGGGGTGTGTGTTTAGTCTCTTTCTAGTGGTGATAAGAAATAAGTTCAAAGATACCGAAAGAATGAAATTCTTTGGCCTTTTCATGAGTAAAAGCATTAATGAGCTTTAAGGATGAAATGGGGAGAAGAGCGGTGAGCTAAAAATTGTGTAAGCTTGTTGCACTGTTAAAAGGGCCTCATATAATCTTCATGCCTTCTGAATGACTTAGTGAGCATGTAGTGTATTGCATGCTTGGTTTCTTTTAAACATAACAGGACGTGCTATTAACTCTAGCTGTTGCAAAGGCCGTGATGTTTATGTTTATATATTTTCCTGTAGGATGCAAGGTCCTGCAAAGTGTAGTCTTCCCTTTGCACAGCATTGCAGGGTTTGTTAATACACATTTCTTCCTCTGAAATTCCATGGAATTTAATGAACTTTGACAGGACAGACTCAAAGCTGTATTGATATCACAGCTCCACAGAGAGAGATGGCTGTCAGATCAGATATCTGGCTTAATTACAAATTGGTTTAAAATTTTATGTTTTGCTCCAGTCTGGCAGAAGCTAAATTGATATAAACCAATCCCAAACCAATAAGAGTGTGACTGCACAGAGGTTGATACAGTGATTTGACTAGCACACTCTCTGGCTCAGGGGAGACAGGTATGAGGGAGAAGCTTTTTTATTGCTGCTTCATGCTTTTTCTTTTGGTGGACTGCTGTGGCTCCAGATGTCCAGGAGCAGACAGGATGGTGGGTTTGTGGGATACCTGGGCAGGTGGGATTCCCCTGCAAGTTGGGGCCACATGAGTTGGCTGGGATTTATAGGATGCTGAGGCTGCTCGGGCGGTTTGGTTGCTCACCCATGTGCAGTTGTGCAGATTGAGCTGGGTTGGCAGGCTGGCTGCTGCTGTGCTGCTGGGGAAACTGCACAGCCTGGGATTTACATCAGCTGCTGCTGGAGGGCCATAATGAGTCTGTGTCGGAGAGGGGGTAGGCTCTGCATCTGTGCAGGTTGGTTGGCAGCGTAGCTGGAGAAAGACACGGATTGTGTTGTGTTCTTGCTGTAAATTTAACATTGTGTACCCTGGTGGTAGGTATCGACTCTTGAGGATAGTGCCTGTTATGCTGACTAGACGATATAATAAAAGGTTTTGGACCACATTTTGTCTTCCCTATGATTTGGTGGTCTGCATCTTTTCAAACCACAGAAGAACACTATTATATTCTTCAAAATGGGGATCTTATTATTTTATTAATATACTCTCTTCCTCAATTGGCAGGATGATATAATAGAAGCATAATAGTGACAGGACAAGGGGTAATGGCTTTAAACTGAAAGAGAGTAGAAATGTCTTTCATTTTAGTAGAAATGTCATCTTCTTTTTTTGGAAGAAATCCTTTACTTTAAGGGTGGTGAGGCTCTGAAACACTCACTTGGAGAAGCTGGCTTAGAGAAGCTGTGGATGTCCCATCCCTGAAAGTGTTCACAGCCAGGTTGGGTGTGGCAGTCTGGTCTAGTGGAAGGTAGTCCTGCCCATGGGTTGGAAATAGATGATTTTTAAAGTTCCTTCCAACCGAAACCAGTTTATGATTCTGTGATAACAGAAGAAGCATGTCAGATGCTTATTCTTGTGAGGTGTTTCAGGGGAAAGTGTCTGAACTCCACAGTACAGTGTCTTATCTGTCCATGTAGCTTATAGCTTCATAATTGTCTTCCCTTGCGTTTGAATTCAAGCTATGGAGCATGCAGGAACAAGTTTCTTTTGCTTTGTTCTAACTTATGTACCCATGAGGGTATTTAGGCATTTAATTTTTCAGGTGTTTTGACACAGCATTTTAAATGTTTGGCGTTTGGGGTTTTGTGTAACAAATGTAAGCACTAGTGCAGGAGCAATCTGCCTCCATACAGATTCCCAGGCAGTCAGTGAATGCCAGTCTGTCTGTGATGGAGATTTTGTGTATACAGACAAATTCAGAAGAAATTGAAATGTCACCTCAGGTCTCACCAGGCTCTTAATTTCAAAGGTGTTACTACCTTCCAAAGAAGTTATTCCTTCATCCAGTGAAGAAAAGGATTCAATGATAATCCATAGGTGTGTTAGCTTAGCGTTTTTCCTTACCTGAGAACGGATTGCAAAGCCAAGCATTGTGTTGATCATTATGCTGTGCTCTGAGTCAGCTGTAACACCTAGGATGGCATCATTTTCTAGAGAAGGTGTTCAGTATCCTTTGGGTGCTGAACAGCACTACAAAAAGACAGAACAATTTAAGTAAAATAATTCCATGAAAAAAAGTCTCAGACTTGGTGTGACAAAACTTACAGAGTTTGATTATTTTCTGGTGATTCAAAGATGCAGATCTTAAGCTGACAAGGTCTGCTAGAATGTCTTTTCAGGTGAGTTTGGAAACCAGACTTTCTGGTTTAGAGTTGCCTGCATGAAGACACTGGGCCAATGTCATAATGTTTGAGAAAACCTGAATTTGCCAGGTGAAAACGCAGATGAGACATTGTGGTAACATTTTTTTTTGTCTTTTTCCCAAGAGAGCAGAGCCTCCTGCTGTAACACATTTTGAATGTTTTGCTATGGGTCTTATGAACGGAAACTAAATTTTTAAACTGTTACCATTACAGGAGAATGAAAACCCTGTGTTTCCAGTTCTGTTTCAACTTCGCCGCTGCAGTCCACAAGGCTAAAACTTAAAGCCATCTGGTCTTAGAGGAATGGGAAATATTTTTGTACTAGCTAAAACACTAAAGCAGGAAAAAACCCCAGATATCATAGTTTCCAAAATCTGCAGTTTTCTTTTCCTAATGTAATGATCAGGTTTTCTCTTATGCAGATAACCTTTTCCAAATACTCGATAACTTCTGAACTTTCTGATTAGGTACAGGCAGAAAAAAGCTCTCTGAAGCCATACAAGATTTTAGGGTTTTTTCTTCCCTTTCATTTAAAGGATGTAATGGACTTTTATGAATATTGAGTTGCCTGAATACAAATATATAAACATCTCCCATTTTTAGGCAAATTCTTTTGTCATAAAATACAAAAAACTCAGAATTTAATTTACTGTGTAAACTTCCATGTTCAAAGCAATTCCTGGACTGATAAACCAGGACTATAACCAGGGTATTCCTTATAGTTGATATGTTTTCATTTCCCAAACTCATTTTAAAATGGATTGTCTCTGTCTGAAGATCCAGTGAGTCAGGTTCACTTTACTGTGCTCTGGTTTTATATCACTGGAAGCTGTTTGACACTGATGTAACTCAATGAATCACTGTCTTTCTGCTGCCAGCTATTTTAAAGAGAACGAGTGTGTTAGAAGGATTAAAATATTTTACATTGTAGCTGAAACTGATAAAACCAGGTTGTGTTGGATGGTGGTAGCTAGGAAAGTAAACTGTAAGATGCATTTTGTTTACCTCGATGTTAAGAAGTAAAACTACTCTGAAGTAACATGGCTTTTGGCCTGAGTCTTGCTGGCAGTCTTTGAATTCATATAACGAATGTGGCTGTGATGAATTTGTCTCACTGAGTTACTGGTCTGTCACTAAGGGTAGGATTTTTCAAGCATGAGCTCTCTCATCTGCCAGTTAACTTATAAGGCAATTGTCTTGTACCTCGCTATAGTCAACGCAGTGAGCACCTCTTTAGGTCAAAGGATGGCAGGATAAGTGAGATGATTTACAAAATAGCTCAACCTTACAAAACGCAGCCTGCATCTGTGATCCAAGAGAATAATTGCATACAATAGATAGCAAAACTTCTCAAACTAAGCACGTGCTTAAATGTTTTGCTGACTGGCAAATTTGCCTTGGGTCTGAAGTCATTAGGAGCTTATTTTTACGCGAAGCATTTACAGACAAAACAGTGTTGCTATCTCTGCTTCATTTCTGTGGAAAGATTAAAAAGTTTGCAGGAGTTTGGAAAAGAAATCTTGCCCTTTGGCCTGGAATGGCTGCCAATTCTGTCACATCATGCCATTCCAGGTATCAGGAGAGCAAGTTTGCATTTGCAGGACTAATCTTTACCGTGTGCTGTTCACGGGAAGTTTGGGAGTCTTCTGAAAGAATGATGGCACAGGGCTGGTAAATGCCATGTGCTCCCTGTGAGCCCAAGGTGGGTGTCTCTTTGTTAACACTCCCCTGCACCTCCAGGGAGTGTGTGTGTGCTGCTGGCTCCCCTCCATCTCCCTGACCACTGGCTGAACCAGCCATCTGCACTCGCTGCCATGAGGAACCCTGGGGCTTTAGAAGGGCCCTTGATCTGCAGGGATCCTTCCCTGCAGCACGACAGCTCTCAGCACCAGGGCTTCTACCTTCCCCAGCCAGTGGCACTCAGTGATCAGACAGGGCTCCCGTTCCCAAGAGGTCTGCTAAACTCCAATCAGACCGCTTTGTGCACAGGGCAGCTTTATTCTTTCATTGGAAATTTTCACTTCATAGTTCTGTGTAGGTATGGTTGATACTGCATCAGAAACTGAGAGGAGTATTCACTGTGAAGGTTAACGACTTTGAATTGCTGTTGTCACAATGTGACTCTATTACCCACTGGGGTAATGAATGTTGCACCAAGGAGGCAATGGTTAACATTCATCCCCTTGTCTTTCCCAAATTTTAGCATCTGTAATGAGAGGGGGAAAAAATACTGCTTTGCTTATCATTATCAGAAAAAAACAATGGTCACAAGTTAGAAACTGAATTAAAATAAATAATCTGTAGATATGAAGGACAGATTTTCTGTAATTTGGAAACTGTTCATTTATTATTAAGTATTTAGTGAGAACAGCTAACTGGTGTTAAAATTGGAGTTTGGAATTTATCTTAAGACAGAATTCAAATGTGTGAACTTTTTTTGGTTTTGGTCTCCATTGTTTTTGCAATCTCTGAGGGCAGTTCCCTTTAATTTTGAAGCCCTGTTCAAGTGTACCAAGAGCAAAAGGACTAAATGTCATTTAAAAGTAATGTAGTAATACTTGCCAACAGCACAGCTTTAGTAGATTCTGAGACAGGAATGTGGGAGCAGTCATAGCCTTAAAAAAACAACAATAAACTTTAGCAAATGGAGAATCTGCAAAAATATTTGAGAGTTGTGCATGATCTCTTCTTGCTGTGTTGAATTTTTCTCTCAAGATTTTTTGAGGGTTGGGTTTAGAATTTTTTTCTTAGGAAACCTCACAGAAGACTTAAAAAAAAAAAATTGATGAAAATACTTACTTAAGAGTTGCCTTGAAGACCACTCCTTTGCTAGAGTTTTTTTTTTTTTCCTTGTCCTGGCTGTTTTATCTATATTAATGTAACTTAGTTCACAGACCATAGCATTTTGTGCCAAATTCTCATAGCGTTTATTATTATAATGGTGTGGTGCATTTATCTTGCTGAAAGTATTAGCAGAAATGACCTCTACTCACAAGTGTGCATCAAAGTTAAGGAGGTCATGTCTTCAATGTGCTGCTATGAGCAGAGCTAAGAATTTGGGTGGAGTTGATATTTCCACAGCAGGAATTTGTCCCTTTCTCAGAGTTTTGAGAAATAATAGGTTTCCAGCAAAAAGATTTCACAGCTTCAAGATTCAGTATTGGAGGAGGAAGAGGATTAGTATCTGTTTGCACATAGTTTTAAGTGATCACAGAACTGTCACCCATGCCTTACCCAGAGAGTGAGCCTTACCCTAGATCTCCCTACAGGGGAGATCTCCCTCCTTGCTCTCCCCAGTGAAGAGGAGAAGAGTGGACAGGTGAATTCCTACATTTGGATCACATTCTGAAGGGCTTTTCATTTCCCAGCACTTAATGACTTCATGCCTTTACAAATAAGGCTTTGAGGTCATCCATCATTCACATTGTCCCAGCTGGGAGTTGAAGAGAAGTAAGTTATTTTGCTTTTCTTGCAATAAGCCAATTTAGGTCATGTTCTGTGCTAGTAGTGCTGTATCAGGTCATGAAAATAAGATTAATTCTGTGGTTTGATAATGTTCAGTAATAATTTCAAGAAATAAAATTTCAATCTTAATGTATAATGCTTCTCAGGTATTTAGGTATGTATTTTGTGGGCTAGACATAGTGTTTGTGCTGTCCTGGTGTGAAATTTCAGGACAAAAATATTCAGGTGCTACATGGTGATGAAAGTTAGGCTAATACACTAATTCTTAAGTATTTTTTAAAATTTTATTATATTATTCAAGTTTTCAATGTTATTATATTGTTAACATTATTAGTCTCAGTAAGGAATACCATTGCAGAAATGCTGAGTAAGGTACAGTAGATTGCAGATTTTTTTTCACACAATGAAAAATAAAATGTAATAGTAGTGTAAAACAACCCAAATATTTTCTATGGCATAAATTTCCATATCCTGTGAGAATTCTTTAATTAGAAGCTAATGTTAATGTTTTGCATTAAGAAGGAGAAGGAGCTGAACAGTGGTTTGATTGGATAGTCATTAGCTGAAGTAAAATGCTCAGCATTAACTGAACAAAAAATGACAAGTGCCTTTTCTGCTGGCACAACCAACCTCTATGGAAAATCCTCATGCAGCCTGAATTTCCTGCTCTGCAAAACTTACACAGAGCCTGTTAGTGTTTTATTGAGGAGATGAGAATATCCCTTCTGCTATTGCTTTTCGAGGAGTAATGGGATCACCTTCTGCCAAAGAGTGAGGGGAATAGCTCTTTTCCTTTGGAAAGATCATTTTCCCTGGGCTAAAGGAAAAAGATTAAATAGGCTGGAACAGCTCCTTCTTAGCTTTCTTAAGGTAGGAAAATAAATCTGGTAGATTATAGTTCTCCTTTTTTTCGTTTGCCTTTCCAAAGTTGAGGAAAATGTCAAATTGTTCTCTTGTCTCAGAAGAACCAGGAGACAGGGAAAAGACTTGGAAAGAGTGGAATCTCCTCTTAGTAAGTGGGGTACTGCAGTCATCAGGGAACCCATTGTGTCAGAACAAGTCCTTCATGGGGTTTTTGATTTGTTTTTGTTCTGGAATCAGGAGAATCGTGCAGGAGTGAAAATAGAAAAAATACACTGAACTGACAAATCTGGTTTAAAATGTACAATGAAGACAGCACTGTTACCCCTCTCTTGCAGAGCTAAGGACTGCCAACAGCAAGTCAAATACAACAGATTGGCCAGAGGAGAGATACCCTTTGTATTTGTAGAGATTTACTGATTTGGCTGTCACAGAAAAGAGCAAGTCGTCTTGTGCGTAAGTGCTTGGACGTGCGATTCCACTGACTGGTGTGTGCTGGCGAGTAGGTAAAAGAAATACTTGCTACTGTCTGTAAATAATACTGGTAGCTTCAGCTTCGTTAGCTGGAGTGTACAACTTCCTGTGTCATTTCAGAGAATCAATCCCAGTGTCTGCTTTGTAAGAAAACAGCACTGAATGGTAACAACTGTATATATAAATCACCCTGACTTACCTTGAGTAATCACCTTGACACCTTGAGTCTTCTGGCATTTGACCTTAATCTAGTTGAAGGCTGGGTGAAGCTTGGAGCCAGTTTAAGAGTAGTGTGACCCTATCAGCAGGACTGAGAGTACCGTGGACAGACTGTCTTAATATGACTAAAATGTTAATTATTGTATAGCACTGATATTAATGAGAAATGTAGGTTATTTTTAGTTGTGAGTTAAAACTGTAGAGTGTACACACAGGTTCACTCTTAAATGAGCATTTCACAAAGCTTGGGCAGCAAAAATAAACCATAAAATGTAGTATTACCTCTTTTGTGCAGGTTTGAAGAATTGAACTGCTCAGTCACAGGCCAGAACCTCTTTCTCTTTTTCATATGCATGCTGAAGGTGAGGCAATAGGCAGCACAGCTCTGGTACAACCATGAAAGCAGAATTAAGCCAAGAAGATGCTTCTCTCTACGCCACCTTGCTTTACTCTTGACAGTACTGCTTCATGTCTTCTGACTTGGTTGCAAAGTATAAGCAACATTCTTAGAAATACCTCAATGCCATGCCTGACTTTCTGCCTGCTGCTGTGCTCTCTTGGGCCATGGCTACACAGAGATTGAGCCATGTCAGAGAACCTCCCCTAGTGCTGGCACTCGATCGTCTGCGCCATCAGTGTATACAGCGAGCATAGGCCAGGAGTTGTTTTTGACAGACCATTTGGACGTGGCCACTCTCCAGGGGGAGGCAGTTTTATAGTGTGGATTAAGGCTGTTCCCTGCCAGCTGGGTCACTGCACAAGCCCAGACACGTGTAGTTTGTGAATATACATTTTAATCCTCAGTTATGGGTTTGTGGTTTTCTCCAGCACAATAACACAGCACTTCAGCCCAGAGTGAGAGAATCAATCTTTTGGTTGACTGTCCATATCAGCAGTGATAAGCCATGGTATTGGGAACATCACAGGGCTGCTGAATCTTAGCAGATGGTAGAACTAAGGCAGCCAACCACACATGTGCTCTTTGGCAAAACACTTTGTAAATACATTCATTTTGATCCTGTTCAGGAGCTAGCAGACAGTGTCTTTCCATAGCTGCAAGTTAACAGTGCTAGCACAGGTAATAATTGCATTATGCTGTGTCCCCCTAAGTGTAGGGACAACCCTGAGGGTCACATACTTTCTGATGAATATTTATAAAATGTAAGTTTCTGTCGTTGATGCACATGAAGTGCTTGCTCTTCAGTCAGGGTTGGCACAGCAGTGACAACCCTGTGACTAAAGCCAACTTCTCTGGGACTCTACAACCCATTTGGGGACAGTGGGGTCTGTCTCTACCAGCAGTTAGAAACCTCCAAAATCTTCAGGGCATGATCCCATACAAACAGAATAGGCAGGAATATTGACTATCATGGTAGCATAATCTCACATAAACAAGGTGAGGTTAGCTCTCAACCCACTGGAAAACACTTCACCTTATAAAGGACCATGTAACCTGTGTCCTGCATGACTGTCTTGGTGCTCAGGCCCTGTTGGTACCTTTGTATGGAAACTTGTTAAATATACAGCAAATTAAAACAGGTAATAACTTGTTGCAGCATGTTACAAGTTTCAGTGTGTGGGTTTTTTGTTGTTGATTCAGATGTGTTTGCTACTGCATTAGCAAGGCACAGTGAGAATTTTGTAGGCTGCCCAAGCACACCTACAGGCATACAGTAACTCAGCCTAGGTGGGAAATCGGGGACGTAGGAGAAAGCTATAAGGTCTTCCTCCTTGGAATAGCCTTTTTTTCCTGCTTCTTAACCTGGAACAACTGAGTGTTCTCATTCTGTTATTACTATTTGTCAATAAATTGTTCTAAATGTGAGGTATTTTTCTCTTCAACTGGTAATGCATGCATACCTGTATCTGTAATGCAGACACACATATCTGCTTGCACATATTATGTTGAATCCTTACAGCTTCTGCAGGTCTCCAGCTGTATCTGTGTTTTGCACTGGTTTCCCTGGGGTTGTTTTACTGGTGAGGCAGAGTCCAAGATTTAGAAAACAGGTCTAGGTCCAGCACAGCACAAAACCCATATGATGGCTTAGATGAATGTTTCTTGGCTTGTGGAGTTTTAAAATCCGTGGTGGCTGTCAGCAGAGTCAATAAATCCTCCATCCCTGGCATTAGATAGCAACACAGTACTATTGGCAAGGTAAATGTCTGCAGTTTGGAGTTTATCATCTATCCAGAAGGTATGTCTTTATATGAAAGATGCCTTTTACATAAAGTAAAGTCCGTGAGGAAGTGTGTAAAGTGACCAAGAGTGAAGCAGCAGATTGTGACTGTATTTACATGAGGACAAATGTGAAGTGATTTAGTAGCCTTATTAATTCAAACTGGAATGAGCAAATCTGGTGGTAAGGTCAGTGAGAAACAAACATTCAGTATAATTTTTTACATTCAAAGTGTGGATCCTAAATTACGAAACAAGATACTCAAATAAAAACATGAGGTAACATCCTGATTAATAATGTTTTCTTCAATAGCAGTGTACAACAAAGTGACCTTTCAAGCATTTTGTTAAGAAAAAAAGTCCTGTATTTATTTCAAGCATTTGCTGATTTTATGCCAGCATAATATAAATCTAAGCAGCTGTAGGTACACAGATCAGTAGACTATCAAATGCTTTTTGTGCATCATGTTTTAATAAGGGCAAGTACTTTTTTTTATAAATTTTAGCATTGCAAAGGCAATCCCTGGTGTTGTCTAGAACGAGCCTGTATGGCCAGCCCAGGGCTACATAATACAGCAAAATAGTTGTCTGCTGAGAGGCTATGCTATTTGAGACAGAAGTGTTAGGGAGCAGGACAGAGTCATCCCTTGGGGCACAGCTTGGCCAGTGGCACGCAGCTTGGACTGCCATTCTCTAGAGTTGCCTCAAATAATTCATCACAGGTGGGTAAAAAGGGAATACAGTTTACAGGGATTAATTATCTTTAAAATCATACTACTTCTGAAATACCGTATGTGCTGTAATACGGGAGAGGTATTAAGCAGAAGATAAATGACAGCCCTTTTTCCTCCTCATCCCTCTGATTTATTGCTGTATTCTTTTGTGATGTTAAGGGCTGCTTAGTTTGTCGTTTGACTTTTTATTGTACAGCAGTTGTTTTCCTTTTGTGGTAGTCCTGCAGGGCTGAAGGGCAGGAGGGGGAGTAGTTACCACAGAGCAGAAGGACTGGAGAAAAACATTGAAGAAAAATGGGCTAACACAGTTAGAAGCCTAAAGTAGTGCCAGCTGAGGTTGCCTGTGTGCCTTCAGGATTTTCCCCTCAGCTCATGGCTGAGTCCCAATGCTGGAGGTGAGCGCTTTTAGGAGGTAGGACACTGACACTGAGCTTCTGGGGGGAGGACAGCTGTGGCTGCAGCCCCACCTCTGTCAGCTCTCCCCTGGACAGGAGCCCCTTGTCTCATGCAGGGACAGCAGCAAGGTGGTGGGACAGCTGCCTGGCTCGGTGCTGAGCTCGGTAGCACTTCGCACGTCTCGGTTCCTGTTGCAAAAGGCGAGGCAAAGTCAAATCGGTTGTGTGAGGGGCTATGATTGAAATGATTACCTGTTCTGGAATGTATCCCTGCTCTCTTCTCCAGTGAGACAAACGAGCTGGGTCAGTGCCTCTTCCCTCTACGTTCTACCATCTCCTGCCCTCTTTCTTTCATAATTTTCTGAGAGTTTTTGTCTGGGTAATCTAAGATTTAAAAAAACTGTTCATCTTGCATGTCTGAAATGATTCTTACCCTCTTACCCATGGTACAGTGAAAAAACCAGTAGGCACATTTTGTAAAGGTATCTTCATCAGGATGATGGATGATTCTTTGAATTACTTCTGTGATTACCAGAAGAATTGAAAATAAATGAGAACATGAGATGTGCAGTCATGCTTTAATAGTTGGCAACTTAGTCTTTGACCTTAGAGCTTAAGGTTTCGATGGAGGCGTTTACTCCTCTTTTGTTATACACAGATTTGTATAAAAAACCTAACCCAAACAGAACTTGTTGATTCTCTTCAGGTGCAGTGGTATGAAACTATTTAAAAAAAAAAAACACAACCTGAGACTTTTTAGGCTGGTAGAAAATCTTGATTGATTTGGAATACTGTATAATAAACTCACAGCCAGACATTTCAATTAGCAGAAAATAATATTTCAATGTGCTTTCAAAGGCTGTACATTCTTTCATTGTGTGCTTTTCTGCATATCTATAAAAGACTGTACGGGAAGGAAAGAGTGAAATTAATTTCCAGAGAGAAATGTTTTAGGATACTGGGCATTTTTCCACTGAACATCTCTGTGGAAATCTGGAAAAAAAATGTTATTTCAGTTCTCTACAAGAAAACAATGTTCTAACTGCAGTTCTCTTTCCCATCATCAGTAAATTTTAAAAAATTCTTTTTTAATTATTAACTAGCAGAAAAATTGAGCTTTTTTAGGAAAGCAGTTTAGGGGATTATTTGCTTTTAAACAGTCTTCTTGGAAGTGTGAACTATGGATGGTATTTGTACTATTGTTTCCTGATTTGCTTTCAGATAGAGGGCAGTTTTAGCCCTTTGGAAAAGATGAGGGAGGAGGATATTATTAACTGTGTCATTGCAGTATGTGGATTCTCTGCTCTTTGCACTTCTCTCTGCTACTCTCTGCAGTCCATTGTAGCCTGAATGTCTCCTGTATAGGACAGCCAAGTCCCTAATGGTTTTGAAAGAGCTTTGACTCCTTTCCTGTTGAAAGCTTTGGGTGTTTTTTTGCGTGAAGACAGTAAAAGGCAAGGAGCTTAAAGCATCATTGATTTATATTGGGTTTTAGTACTTGCTGTTAGTTACATAGCCACAATGTATCAGAACTCATGTTGAGTATATTATTGCTTCACTGGTATTTTATTCTCTGTACTGCAGTTAATTTTTGTGGGAGTTCACAGCCTTAGTAACAGAACTCTTTGGGGCAATTTTCAGGGTGAATTTTTGTGCTGCTGGAAACCATTCTTTTAGACGTTGGCACCAAATTAATTGAAAGCCAGTAGTAGTTATAATTGAAAACTGTGACCAACTGTTGTTTGTTTCGTAATAGGAAAGCATATGCCCAGCTCCTAGGGGAAAAGACTCTTGTAGCAGCTGAAGAATGCAGCCTGTGATCTCCTTCTTCCCAGGGATGCTCCACCCAGCCCCATTGCTATAAATGGCAATTGGACTTCAGGGAATTGCAGCAGACAACGAGCTAAGCAATGGCAGGTTCATCTGCAGCTGACATTTTCACTGTTGGGCAAGAAATTCATGAAACATAGCCTTGAGCTGTTCAGTGAACAGTGCAAGGTCTGCAGCTCTGTGTGAAGCATGGTTTGGGCCCCGTTAGGATGGGTCAGTGCACTGAAGGTGGTGGCTGTCTGATCTGCCTGAGCCACTTCTTTCAGAGGACTGTGGAAGGGGCAGGATGAATGCTCAGCCTTGGGAAACTTGTTGGCAAGTTTGCCACAACCCTCCCCCCCTTGCCCTGTTTTATCCAGCAGCTGTGGAGTTGGCCACTGAGAAGCAACTTCATGTATCTGCAGCCTTACTAGCACAGGTCAGAGCTTGGAGGAGACTTAGTGGTGCTCAGCAGGCAGGGAAGATGGTATTTAATGGAGAAATTCAATTCATTCACTACCTGTTTGCTATTTAGCCACAGTGTAGACATACACCCTGTGCAGGCCACCTTGCACCCCCTCCCTGCATGGGAGGAAATGGGGAAAAAGGCATTTCTGGAGTTTTGCCCTTGTCTCTGTGAGCCAAACAAAATTAATTGCTTCCCCAAAAGTTCCTGTTTCTCACTGCTGGTTGGAAGTGGTGCTGAGAATGTCTAGTTAGAGATGGTGGTATTTTGAACACAATCCCACTGCAGGTCTGGTCTGCTCCACAGCTGATGTGTCAGCATTTGAAACATCCATAATTAGCCTGCACTTTTGTTATTATTGGCTTTCATTTCTCTGTCAAATGGAAAGGGTGAAATTTCACAAAGTCTAAGGGATTCCTGAAGGATAATCCAGTTCACCCTGTATTATTTATGGACAATAATGATAAGAGTAATAACACCAGTAACGTGTGCTTTTATTAATTCTGTGCTGTGTGAAAAGTCAGAAGGGTGAAATACATTTAATGTTTATTCAGTGGAAGATTTGAATGGAGAAGTGTAAGGGAAGGAAGTAGCCTTTTGTGGAATAATAAACACAAAGTTATACATTGAACAAATGCTTCAGTTTTTTTATTCCCTCAGTTTTCGACTGGAAGCATTATTGACTAGCTCTATGCATCTTTACCAAAACTTCTCTTGTATGCAGTTCTCAGGTTGTCACTTTCCAAAAGCACAGAGGGCACATCTGCAGGCTTCTCTCTGCAACAACTGGAGGTTTATGTATTCCTTACGTAAATACATACAATGAGACGTGCCTAGATTTTCACATACCTCCTGGAGATAAATCTTTAAAGCAAATACCAGATATCATAAAGATATCTTAACTCGTAAAAATGCCACGAAATGTGCAAGTGTTGCAAATGTCTTTAAAATCAATGTCTTCTTTTAGAAATGTACCCGATTTTCAGCTTGGCCCCTGGAAAGTCATTCTTGTAGCTGAGGGTATTTATTCTGTTCCATTTTTTGAATGGGATGCAGCTGTTGAATTCTTCAGACCTGAGTAAAGGCTCTTAAAGTGTTTTATTTATATCTGTTTTTTTCTGTTGTCCTCTGTTTCTGAACAAATAGCAACAACTTCAGCTCTTGAATATTGTCATGCTGCAGCTAAGGCAGGGTGACTTCTCTGAAGAGCTGGATGCTTATGTGAGTACATATGTGTAATTACATTAAAGTGAGTGTAACTTCTGAAGGAGGTTGGCATGAGGTAGACTCTCCCCCCTAGTGCAGAAGTTCCTGTAGGAGATCTCTGGGGATCTGGAGAACAAAGGGCATGTCTAAGACGATCAACTAAAACTCATCCACAGCCTGTCAGAAGCGTATTGCAGTGATACTTAAGTGTATAATCCCTCTTATTTCAAAATACAGGCTTTTGGATTGAGTTTCCCTTGAGTGTTTTTTGTAATTATTAATAAGCTGTATAAAATAATCTTATTTAGCTCATTAAAGGGCATAATGCAGATAAGAACTCTTTAGACCCTGTAAACCTCAAAGTTAATCTGCTCTCTGGGCCCATATGTGACTGGAAATCTTTGAGAGTAAGCGGAAGTGCTGTGATATTTTGATGTGTGTAGAGTTTGATAAAAGTTCAAAAGCACTATGTAGTGCTGTTATGTGTCTGTGGGATGGGGAGTTCTTTGTACAGCAACAGTATGAGATCCAGCAGGAAGCTCAACCTGGCAGGCAATTGCTGGTTTTACAAGGATACTGCAGTGAAAGGTCTTTGACTTCCTGTGTCAGCATGCCTTTTTTCTGCAAGTGCTTCATACCGGCTCTTAAAGTCCACACTCCTGGTTCCTCCTCTTTTCACTGAACACTTTGCTCAGTCAATAACAAAGGGGAAATTCACAGAGGCTTATGTGGCTCTTTGAGCTGACTAATATATGTTTTAATTGCAGTAATAATAGTGTCAATAAGAGGAGCTGTCGTGACTACTTAATGCAGACATATTAAAATAATTGGATTGAGGATGCTTGCTAGATTGCCACTAAAAATTTTAAATAGGAGCAAAAAGCGCTGATAGTCAACAGCCAAGGCATACAAGGAAGAAGGGCAGGGGAAGACAAGAAATAGTAGAGGGGGTAAGGAGAGGACATTGGAAAGCATTTATGCTCTTCATTTATCTAAAAATAGGTTTTCAGTCTGTCTTTGAGTTTGTTTGTGTTTGTCTTTCCTTTACAGACTGTGGATGGAGACGTGTCTTTTCAAATACTTTGGGAGTAGGGCCTGTGTTCTTTGAGCTTGGTTTCTGAGACATGACTTGGAGCTGTGGTTGCATATTTGGGGAGCTGCTGCGATATTCTCCCTGGCCATGCAGCTCCCTCAGGCCTGGACAAGACTCTTCCTGCACCCTCTTTCTTTGAATCTAGTGCAGCATTTTCCAAAATATTAGTTAGTCCGTAGTTCTCTCTGTGCTCTGCTTTCTGCACATCAGATATCTAAACACCTCCAGAGGTGGGAGTTTGTCCTTGTGGTTCAAGGACCAGTGAGGTGTGGGCTGTACCAAATGCTGCTTGTCACACCTGGATTTTGGAGCTACACTAAAAATAAAATCTGCTCAGTGGTTTTATAAAAACAAAACTGTAAAGTGGTGTTTTCAGGATATTGTAACGACTCAGAATATGTTTGACTGCTTTAAAAGTCTTTGAGAAAATACAGAGCATACTCTTCTTGGAGATTACAGCAACAGCACCAGCGTGTCGGAGCAAACCCAACTTTGCTTCCTCCAGGATGGCCTTTCTATATTCCATCAGCCTTTCAGTCTCTGCAGCTCCTTATGATCTTTTCCTTTTCTGGAAAGAGGAATGATGCTGCATGTTCCCTCTTCATCTGTCTCAATGTATGGGCTTTTATTAGAGTCTAATGTAACTTGTCAGAGTACTTACGTCATCTCTTTTGGAGTCATCAGTTTCTGCTGATGGATAACACTTATCCATCAATCAAGATTAGAATCAAGATATAAAAAACCCCAAGTTAAATATATTTAATTGGCTTTTGTTTGCTTTCTGCTTTTTAGAGATTGTGAGGCGCAGGCAGAGAGTGTCTGGAGCAGATGGGTGTTTTGTGGTTACTGGACCAGACAGCAGAGATATAATTAAAGGGCC
>WAAG01026833.1:54740-67408 GCA_013390105.1 Tichodroma muraria | reverse complement strand
CAAGACTTCTAATATCACAGGATAAAAAATAACAGATGGAGTGAAAACTAAGTTATGAAGCACAACGTGACACCACCAGCTCTCCACTAGATTTCGTATATGACACAATAAATACACCTGTGAAATTTTAAATTGATTTACTCACCTCAAGGAAGAAGTTGACTAGGTACGGATCCTGTTTCAGCTTTGCACATACTATACAGAGAAACTGAATTTCTTCATTTTCTGTTGGTGTTGCCAGAACCTCACCACACAGCCTGATTAATTTCTGTCACATAAAGTGAACAATTAAGACAGAAAGTTATTGCTTTTCTAGGAATAATAGACTATACACACTGCAATTATGTATGAGTATTGACTGGAACATTTGCTCTGGATTTAGACTGCTATGAACAAGTTTTTTTATTATTTATGACTTACACTGCAGTGGCAGCCCAAGGCTCTAATCATCAGCTCATTAAAAAAAACCACCCTGATATAGCACCCAAGCAATTTCCTTAATTCACTTGACAACAGAAGAATTAAAGATAACATTAGCCACAGCAGAATAAAAGAAGCTTGTCATGCAAAAATATAGTTTACTTAAATTCTGAACCATACCTGCACTGGCCTATGCACATTTATGTGGGGAAGAAGAGGTTGCCGTATTCTTCCAAGAAGTTTTGTATAAAAAGCCAGAACTTGCTGTTTCATTCCTGGAGGACACTGGAACAAAACCAGATGAACAACGAAAGTACAATAAATGTGGAGAAAAATACAGATGTAAATTTTTCACTCAGAATGGCTAATTAAACAGCAATAATTTAACCAGAAATATTTTTTACAGTCATCATCTGTTAACATATTACTTTTATCAATATTAACAGAGATCAATAAAAAAATGATGCATCTCATTACTGTTTTATCTTTCAAATTATTCATACTTTCAGTTAATTGCTCTAGGGCAAACTTCTACCAATTTTTCCAGAAAAGATTCCGTATCATTACAGTGATAAGAGGAAATTACCTTGGAGTTAATTTGCTACAGGTCAGATGTCTTTTAAGGTACTGTGCCACAAAATCCAGCAATTCAGTGAGTCAGTACATACAAATACAGAATGAAAAACTATGAAAATATTAATACCTACAGAAGGTTTCTTAAAGCCATGAGCAATTAACCTTAGCCAGCTAAAGTGTTTATAAATGCACAGATGGTCGAGGACAAGAGAAAGCTGTTGCTTTTCCTGAGCAGAATATAAATCACAATTATCAGTGGAACACGCAGACCGTTGTTCTACTGTCCCTAATACACCACATCACATTAAAGGACTTTCCTATGGCCAGGAGATGGAAGGATGGAAAGAGGGATTTTCCCTCTTACCAGAAGATAGGAAAAGGATGGCTTCTGGGCCTTTATGTACTTTTGTTTCTAGCTAAATGCCCCCAAACTAATGTGTTCTGCCACATAAATAAATGCTGTTAATTTTAACCCACATGATTTCCCTCATCTGGTTCACTGCATGTCTGAATGCAGCTGAGGTGGCAACAGCCTAACCAGGCTCTCCTTTCTAAGTAATTATCTCTCAATTTTTTAGTCCTTAGTCATTGCTGAGTTCTCAAGCAATCCTTTGAACAGAATGGCAAGAAATGTGCCATCAGGGCACATCCACAGTAATGTAATAGATCTAACTGACTGCTGTGAAAGGGAACTATTCATTTTGCACCATATCTTTGCAACATCTTGCAAGCACTGAACCGTGTGTTTACTTCAGATGTATCAACTCACAAGTGGCAAAGTGTAAAGACAGACTGTACAAGAATTGCCTGTACAGACATATTTGTATGAGTACAGAATAACTTATCTCAACTCTTAGAAACACACTACTAATTACCCGATTCACATATGTCACCATTTCATCTTGGTTTCTTGACAACATTTAGAGATTACTGAACGAGCTGTATTTTTGAGCAAATATTTAATAGAGCAGTGTTGTGGTTTTAAGCCCAGCTGGAGCAGGTATTTTAGCCTGACTGTAGGACAGCTGGTACTGTAACAGGTACTGCAGATCTCTGGCTCTTCCAGAGCAAAGAACATCTCAGGCTCAGAGAGACACTGTCCTGTGTTGCCTGTTAATGTAAAATCGATTAAAAACTATAACAATGTGTAAAAGATTGACTGAGAAGGAAACCCTGGAGAGCTCCATCTATCCTTGGAACAGGATAAACCATGCCTCCCTAACTGCATCTGCACTGTGGTACAAAATGTTCTACCCCAAGGGCTGCCAAGTTAATTCACTCCATGATCCACCCAACCCCACGCATTTTAGCCTAGAAGTCTGCAAAGAAGGACAGCAACAAGGATGGACTAAGACCATGAATGTAATTTCATGTGTGCCACAAAGTAGACATGAAGAACCAGACAACACTGCCAAGATATGAAAGCTGTCTGGGGACCAACTCAAATTAATGCTTTCTGATATCAAAGTCTTTCTGAGCAATAGCTCAACACACTCAGAAAAGTTAATAGAAAATTTGTATTTAACACAGCACTTCTCACTCAAGAATCCCCCAACATTTAACAAAGGACAGCGAGGGATAATACTGTATTGTAGTAGCCACAAAAACTCTAGACTGAAGAAAAATGTTTCTCCTACTTCTAGTTTCACCATCAGCATTATCAGAGTGGTGAGTCTCAGGGTTCTGTCTCAGCCAGCACCTCAGGGGTTGTCTCACCCTGATCACACCTGCAAAAGGCTGTTATTTGTAATATGCTGGTAATATGGTAATATATGTTGGTATATTTGTAATATAAGCAAGCAGCTCTTTGCTAGAGTTCAATGTCCCACGCTACCACCTGCTGTAGAACTCCAGTCTCTATCACAACTAGGAGCTCACACAAAACATAATCTGTTCTGCTGAGAGATACATACATCAGCTTTTCCTAGTGTGTAGAGTGTCTCCAAGATCTTGTGATGGAGCAAATATTCCATACATGGTCCTGTTTCACCTGATTCCCTCTCATTTTCTTCTTGAACTAGAATATCCAGCATCTGTTCCAGGTGAGAGGGAATGTTGGTATCAGTCACAGGAGCTTTGTCATCTAAATAAAAGAAACAGGCAATCAAGAATGACTTAAAAATTGCCCTCATGTTCAGTTCCAAATTTAAGACTTATAAACATGCCATCCATTTAAAGAACTTATACAGTGCAAACTTTTAACATGTCTTAAAGAAAACTTTCAGAACTGTATCTGAACACGTACACTGGAATACACAATGGGCAAATATCTGACGTTGCAATGGTGAAGTGCCAAAATTCAAAACATGCATTAATTACAGTCAAAAAAGGAAAATTTCTACTCCCAGAGATCAAGACAAGGGAGACAAAGGTACAACTCTCCATCTTCTGTTTTGCATGCACTAGGTCTTGATAACTTCCTCTTTGACTCTTCACACAGTATTCTCGAATCTGTGAATGGCCTCTAACAGCTTAATTTGCAGCTGATCAGTTCCTTTATAAACTAGATAACTAAATAAATGGCTTTTCTGCTGATAACAAAGAAAATTCAAACTCTATGCTGTTTATTCTCCAAAAGCTTTCAAATTTCTCTTTTGTACTTTCTGCATTGAAATTGAATTCTGTCAAACTTTATGAAGGAAAAGGTAAGATGTTGATTTTATTATATTAAAGTCATGAAACTGCAGTGGATTTGTGCCACTGGCAGTAGGAGCTGGCATTCACAAATTGTAGAACATACCCACACATGAAGATTTTCCTCTTTTATTCTTTTCAGCTGAATTCTTGAGCAACTATCCTAGAGAAATGGTTACTACTGTTTACACAACAACCTAAAAATAACTTGTCACTTGCATGCAACTGGCAACAAGATGACACAGGGAAACTGCCATGTCAGAGTGATTTTGGTCTCTGCCACAACCTCCAGTTAAGCTGAAGTGTTTTGCTTGAATTTCCTACACGTAATTCTGCTCCTACTGCAGAGGACAGAAATATATCCACCAAGTGGAAACTTGTTTTTCAAAAGACTTCTGAAACTCTGGGAGAGAGGTCAGCTTTTATTCTGCACCACGTCACTGCAGGTGTCAGTTTTCCCTGCCACCCTGTCATTTCCACCTTTGGAAACATCACATAGTGTTCCAAAAGGTGGGTATTTGGAACCAAGGGTCATGTTGCAGTTTTACGGGTAAATATTGATATAAACAAGATCATCAGACACAAACATAGATTCAACAGCTCTTCCAGCAGAAGGTCAGAACTAATATGCTTGAGGAAAGCATGGCATCGTTCATTTTTAAAACATAATTGTTTCATAACTAGGTCCAAAATTAAAAATTTACATGCTGCATAGCTGTTGAAAAAACCCCAACAAACCAGGGAAGAGTTTAAAAACAAAGAAACTACAGCCATATTTCATCACAATATCCACTTTTAAGAAGAGCAGTGTAACATCTGAGTAAAGTTTAACAAGACTTGTCTCTGCTATCAAAATACACCGAGACAAGACACTAAAGCAAAATTTACTAATACTGAGCACACAGAATCGATCTGTGTCTGATAAAATCTATGACCACAAAATTACTTCTGTTAAAATCTTGCAAAGAAAAAGAAACCCTGATGCAAAGCAATAAAAACGTTAACAGCAGGGACTGCATTTCTGCAGCTGTCTGTTTAGATTAAACAGAGTATGTGAAGGCAGAAACTGGGTCAGATGTAAAAAGGTGCAGTTCTCTACATCTCAGGAAAAAAGACTTCAACCATTTTTCATGCCTACTTTTATGGGTGGAAGTACATGATATTTTTAATTACTAGTTATTATTGTTGGTACTCATTTTAGTATTTCTTAATCTTTACTCTTTAAAAACACTGAAATTGTGAATTCTAGTTTCCACAATAAAAAGACAAACCCAGAGTGCTTTCTTCTTTTACCTGAGGTCTCTATGTAGTAATGGGTGATTGCTTTCCAGTGGTAAACAAAATCTTCTTGTAATGGAAGGGAAGGTGCGAGCTATGGGGAAAAAAATACACAACAAACAAAAACCAGTTAGAAATGGAATGAACATGCTTGCTCAGATATTAATTCAATTTTATCTTATATTTGGAAGTAAAGTGCTGCAGATACTGCTACAATTGTTACTCTCTGCTCTTTTACCTTTAACAAGGACGACATTCATTATTCTTGGCTAAACCCCATGCCACACTGCCTGCTTTATAAACATCAGTAATAATCTCTGTGATGTCGCTATCACCAGACAATCTATTTGAAGCAACAAAAGCAATTGCTCCTACAGCAAAGCAACACTAGAAATGTATGTTTGTATTGTTTAGACCACAGTTTTGTCCTGTAGGAAAAAATCATGCTCTTTTACATCTGCTCTTGATGCCTTCTTCCTTTTCTGTACACTCTGTTCTCTCCGTCTGCTCTCCTAAAAATACAAATTAGTTGCTTCATCCAGTTTTTGCCATGCCTTTTTCCTGTCAGCCACAACTTCTTTTAAAAGATCTTTGTTCAGTTTTGAGGTTGGGTTTGGTTGTTGGGGTTTTTTTTGCACATTTTTGTTTTGGTTTTTTTTAGGCCCATACCCAGAGCTTGGAGGGCTGTTCTTTTTTTTAAAACAAGTATGTTTCTTATTTCATTTCTGCAAGAAAAGGAAGTTTCTTCTTTCCTGGAGGAGTTTGGGATGGCTGTCTGGGTGTGAGCAGCATCCAGGAACAACACTGTGCAAGAAGGAAACGCAGCCCCCCACGCAGTCACCACGAGCACTGCTCCTTCCCCACTGAGACACAGGTGGCCTGTGGCCCATTACACCACAGGCAGCCTGTGAAAAAAGGACCACAACCATTTCACCACTCTGCTCTCCAAAGTGAGAGCTGAGACAAGCACTGAATTTCTGCCCATGAGTATTTTGAGCTGGTAAAATCACGAATCCTATAGGGAAAACCCCAACCATTCAATAGGTCACATGAGGATCTGTTGTTACTGAGGCCTAATCCTACTTGCTTGAGACTTTTTTTTTTTTGTCAAGTCATTCTTCTACAGGCCATCCTGAAATAGGGTATTATCACTTGACAGGATGGCAGCAATAACCCCTGTGGGCAAACAGGAAGAACACCAAGTATAAAATGGCTGTCTATTTCGGAAGGGTAAGGAGTTGAACCGTCATGACTGGATATGGAGTCCAGGCCTTCACAGAATCTCAGAGGGGCTGAAGCTGGAAGGGCCTCCAGAGATCATCCAGTTTAGCCCCTGTGCTACAGCACAGTCACCTAGAGCTGGCTGCTCAGGAGCATGTCCAGATGGCTTTTGAATATATCAAAGGATGAAGCCTCTCCAGGAACCTGTGCCAGGGGTCAGTTAACCTCACAGAGAAAGGTTAACTGAAGGAAGTTTCCTCCCCAGGAGCTACAGATACCACATTTGAGACTAATAACTCTGGACCCCTCCAGTGTCTCCCCATAGAGTCTAAACTGTGCTGTGCTGTCTCAGGTCTTGGCAAACAAGGGCTCAGGGCTCAGAGCTCATACATAGTCCAATTCAGTATTGGCTCATATGGTCCTTACTGGGTGTTGGTTTCTTTGAAAACAGCCCTGGATGGTTTCCACATCAGTCTTTTCTTTGCCTTGAATTTAATGACACTTGAATTTGTCTTGGTAAAGTTGTAAAGCCCAGTATATGACAGCATGCCATGTCAAGATAAGTGAAATGCTAATTGTTAATGGCCTTTTGCACACAGGACTTTGAAATGCAAGACTCTGGAAAAGTAGTGGTGCTTGGCAACTATCTCTGCCTGAATCCTGGGTGGAAATGTGCCCTTGGTAATGGCAACCAGGAAATCAAACTGACAGTGCTTATCCTCTCCCTGACAGGCTGTGCACTCACTGAGTCTTCCACGGCTGGGCACTCAGAGCAGCACATTAGCACAGCAGCTACCACAGAGCATCTGAACACCCCACGCTGCACAAAACCAGTTTATTTTACTGTGACATTTACTAGGTTATTGAAATTCAGAAGAATAACCAAACAGACTGAAGACTGAGCGTATGATACCGTGTATCATGCTCTGTATGTCACACTAGCTGCACTAGATGTGTATTTCACGCAATGTAATGATCATTTCTGTAAAAAAAAGCTGTATCAAAACCTCAATGCCAGCTGATGAATAACCCAGGGACAACTTGTGAGGAATACAGGCCTCTCAGACCACTCTATTTCCCAAGTAACACATGATAGATAACATTAAAGATTTATCCTTGGCTGATGTGATTTTCCTCTCCACTTCTTCTCATCTCATCTGCCTCAAGATGAATTTAGTGCCTCTGAGCAGTGCCAGGAAAAGGATTTCACTTCGCAGCACTGTCAATAATTTATCCACCATGGGAGAGAGCTGTGGATATAGACATTCTCCTTCCCAACAAACACCTCTAGGGACTCTTCTCAGACGTGAAAAAATAATTCAGGGTTAGGTCCTGCCCTTTAAATTAAAAGACCCAGTGATATCAGAGTGTTCTCTGATCAGGACTGCAAGACAGACATCGCAAACAGAGATAACACTAGCATGTGTGTGCACCTGGGCAGTGCAGCCTATTGGGAATACACCATCAGCATTGCCACCAACTTGGGATGTAACCTCAGCAAGATTATTTTGAGGTAAGTGTTTACTGATCAAAAAAAAACCAACAAAAAACCCACAAGAAAACAAGCAAACAAACAAACAAAAATAAAGCAAGAAACCCCCCAAGCAATCCTCTTAACTTAGTTATTTGGACATAAAATCAAGGTAAAGTTCAAGACCAAGATACCAGCCTATATGTATACAAAGCCAAGCACTGGAAAGCATTAGGAAACTGTAACACTTGGCTGACATGCTTTAACCCTACTAGGACAGGTAGTACCAGTATGAGGTTATAGTTTCTATTTTAGGATGAATTATTAGCTATCAGCTGAGATGGAATACGTGTTACAACTGCCAGCCTGAATAACCACTCTATTGTGTAAGTACTCACACTTGTATGGAGATTCTGAAGCAAACCAGAATTCCTTGTGAAGGCCATTAATTCCTGCTACTTGTCTAATTTGAAGGAGTTACCTTAGAAATGCAGTTATTTCCTACCATTACATCAGCTGGTTAGGGCATGGTGCTAACAACACCAAGGTTGTGGGTTTGATCCCTGTATGGGCCATTCATTTAAGAACTGGACTTGATGATCCCTGGGGGTCCCTTCCAATACAGAATATTCTGTGACTCTGTAATTAATCCTGATGTAGTTAAATACGTTCTTAGTGATTCCTAACCTCAAAGTGAATTTATTTTAAGTTTTGAAGGAATCTCATAGTTTCCTCCTCTGGGGAAAAAAAAAACAAACATGATCTTCAAGCCTGCAGTCTAGGTGTTGGTATATGAAATAGCTAAAATTCACTGAACACCACCCAACTGCAGCCCATTGGAGCAGCCATTGATGAGCAAGATCTTCCATCTGGTGCCCAGCTCCAGCAGCTGGGCTTCCTGGGAGTGAGCTGAACTCAAAACATGCTGCCTTATCCTTCTGGTGACAATATGTAACAAATAATCAAAGCCCACTCCTTTCAGGAAAAGTGCTGTTCTCAGGAGAGCAACAGATCTTTGACCAGAACTACAGTCTGCTCATGACAAAACCTGTCCAAAATACAATTCCATGTTGTTTTCCAAAGCACATAGAATTCCTGTTTAGGCAGGAAAAAAAATAACATAGAGCAAAGAAACTTATATATAAGCAGTATTTAACAGCAATTCTTCTGTGCGTGTAAAAATCATTGTCATATTTTTTCATGTATGCTTTTCAGAAGTGCAATTCAATACTAGAAAGGATGGAAACATCAGAAGCTGGTGATATGCTTCAGTATCTTTATGGCAAATTCACAAAGGAAAGAGAACCCTGTATAAAAAAGTAACAGGTACTGTCTGGTCAGATGCCAGAGTAAAAAAAGAGAGCAGAAACTGGGTCAAAGAGAAAGGGGAAGTGAATGCACACTGCCCTGACTGACACAGTCACTTGATGTTTTTCTTCAGTCTTACTACTGTACCAGTGTGATGGTCTGAGAGAAAATGTGAAAAAGGATTAATGCTTGAAGGTTTACTTGATCTTCAGTTGATGAATGCACAGAGTTTATAAATGGCCACTGCTCTCACATATAAAATTAAGACTGCACATGCTTGCAAGTCATGCATTAAATTTGGTCATCTAATTTGTTAATACCAGTACAACGTTAAAACAACAACTACAGTAAGGTCATTACATCAAATAAAGTGGATTCAAGAGGAATAAATTCTGTTCTAATCAGTTACGCAGTTCATGATTTTGGAGCACTGCCTCTACCAAGTGACTTGGTTTCTTTCAAAGATGAGTTTTGCTTCAAAATATAAACAGTAGCTACTTCAAAATAGTTAATGTACCAGTGCCAGAGATACAGTGGGATAACGGGCTGGTAGAGAGAGGGTCTCAAGAATGTGCAGCAGGCACCAAAATCTTCATTCATTCATTCAACTGCATGGTACAAATATTTCTGTTTGACAGCAAATTGCAAGATTCAAGCCAACCAAAATTATGTTTTTCCTGCAATGTACAGAGCTCAAAAACATCCCTTTGAACTGACTATTAGGGTGAAATATCCAAAATCCCAAATCAAACACAAACCAAGGTCCTTTGCACACTGAGTGGCCACTTCACAAACAAGCTATTTTGTCTAGGGAAACATGAGTAAAAAAGCACAAGATAAGAGAAAAATAAGTCTAACTTGCTGCTTTGTTATTGTACACTACATTTTGTTGCTGCTGACAATGTAGTGCTCATGGATGCCCTTTGGGATGAAAGTATATCAGAAATGCATAGCAAAGAGAAAACATCTTGAGGACAAGCCATATATAAACTGTCACAGATTTACTAATATGAACCCCATGAAGCAACAGCATTTCTATTCTGCCCTGAAGTAACAGAACAGAGACAGCAGTCCTATCCACCATTCTCACTAACACATCCAACACATCCAACACATCCAACTCAATTTAAGGATGCTCTGTTGGCAGGGTAACACAGTGGTGCTTGCTCATCGGAATGCTGCAGAGAAATCCAAAAAGTGAAAAGCATCTAAAATATTGACAGGATTGATGCAAGATAAGAGGTGGCAAAAAACTAGCACTCAATGGTAATGAAAATCTGGAATATGGTTTCAGACACTTGGGCAATTTAGTCAGAAAAGACTGAAAGTTTTGAGTTATTCAAGCAGAATCATAGGATCATAGACAGGTTTGGGTTGGAAGGGACCTTAAAAAACTACCTAGTTCCAATCCAACTACCATGGGCAGCACATTTTCTAACTAGGCCATGTTGTTTTAAGCCCCATCCAGGCTTGTCTTGAACACCACCACAACCTCTCTGGGAAAAATCCTTGGTAAGAAAAACCTTAGTAAAAAGCAACTTATCCCTTATGTTTGCCTCAAGCACAGTCCCGTCACAAGGGCAGTCAGTTCAAGAGTGATACACTGACAACAAGTAAAAGGCAAATACTGCAATGTCTATCAGACTGTCAACCTTTGGAATTCCTTGTCAGAGTTCAGAGGGATGGCATATTGAGCGTAAGATAACAGTGATTATCTAACAACATGGGAACCCTTACTGCTCAAATGTATCTCGCTGAAGTCTGGAGGCCTGTGGACCCTGACGCAGGGCAGGAGCATTATATAAGTGATGTGCAGGAGAAGGGACAGGGCAGAAGGGCTACCCAAACGATTCTGATTTAAGTCCCACCCGTGAAAGCTAAACCCAGGCTCTTCAAGCGTATTTAAGTGTCCAGGTCAGCTGAAAACTGTAGTCGCAACTCTACTCTGGGGTAGGCACCCAAACTTCTGAGAACTGATACCTTAGTTACTAGTCCTATTGCTGATATTCAGGGTTATGAATCCAATTGAGGCTGCCCATGTTATACTTGCTCCCCAGCAAAAACAGCAAGCAAAAATGATGTTCCAAATTCTCTTGACTCTGAAAACAGCAGGCAGCAACAAAGAGGACTGAGCTAATACTTAGTATTTACAACAGTTTTCATTTCCCCACAGCAAAGCTAAGCATATCACATTTTTTTACTACAAGGAGAATGAAACAAAGCCACGCAAAGCCCCCAAACAGGTTAAAAATTTATATTTCTCTGTTCTGTCTTTGTATTAGTGGGTTAAACTTATAAAGTAAGAAACACCCTTAATATCTTCCTGCTTCTGGAATTCCATCTTTCATCCCCAGCATGTGGTGCTTGGTATTTGTCACAATGCTGTAAATACAATAGTACAATATTTATCAGGAGATCCACCACGGTGCTGGTAGAAGGATGAGGCAATTCTAAAAGGGACACCAGAGTTGAGCAAGCAAAGAGCATGTTGTTGGATAGCACTCACTTGCAAAATTATGTTTCTGTATTTTCTATTGGGTTTTTTAAATCATAAAAGACCATCTAGTCCCTACTATCTCTACTTTTCTCCTGTTCCGTTCAGATAATTTTTTCCTGTTTTTTACTGAATCTCAAATAAATGCAGTTCTTTTTGTCTATTTTTTGCACACATCAATAATGTAAACACTCTCCTAATAATAACTTCTATTAGATCTCTCGAATTGGTAGGCCTGAAAGAATACCTTCCCCTCCACTACTACATCTCTCAGTTATCCACTCTCATTTCCGTTATTCAAAATGCGGCACAGCTCACCACAACAAACTTTCTTTAGTCAGGCAGGCACTAATTTCTGTTTCCTGTCCAATGAAAGCACTGTCTATTGAAGGCATTCACATGTGGTCAGAATGTTTTCAAACAAAACACTTAATCTTTATTTAAAACATTTATTTCCAAATGCCACTACACCATTTAAAAAGCAAACTAGGAACCCGCAATTAATGAATACATGCTTAACCATTAAACCTGAGTACTCCTGCAGAACTACAGGCTCACATAAAGACAGGCATATGTTCAAGTGCAGCATCGAAGCATACATTAATGCACAAAGGCTGCCCCTCAGATGAGGCAGTATTTGGCATGCAGGCTCTTATTTCAATCATTTGGATTTGGCCTGCAAGCTCTTTTTCAATCATCTGAACATTTTTTCTTCAACACTTTCCACCTTCATTTCAGTATTTCACTGCCGATTTTTATCACTTCTTCACACTCAAATCTCCTGCGTGTGCTGGCTTACTGGGAAAGTCGCTGAAAGGCAGGGAATTGCTACCAAGATCCCGCCTCAGAGAAAAGCAAAAAATAAACGGTGCGGCCAGGCAGTGCCGAGCGCGGCCTGCAGCAATGGCAGCTCGCGAACAGGCCCCGTTTGCTCTGGCCAGCCCAGCTGTGCGAGTCCCCGCCAGGGAACCTCGCTGCACACACGGCCCCGCGTCCCCCGGCCAACCTGACCCCCCCACACGACCACAAAATAAACCAGGGATGGAAAGCATCGCTTGGAAACTGACAACAGCCCGCAAGAAGCACCGGTGACGGCGACTATTGTCTGCTGGTCACGACGAGATGGAAATCCTGGGGAGTTTCCTGATTCCTCTCCTTTATTGTTTGTCTCGCTGAAACAACCGGGCAACGGCCGGGTGAAGGCCGGGCCAGGGCTGTCCTCAGGCCCGGCGCGGGGCACCGGGGCCGGCAGTGCCCGGCGGCGAC
>WAAG01026833.1:41608-54307 GCA_013390105.1 Tichodroma muraria | reverse complement strand
CGTTCCCGCCCGGCAGGGCCGCTTCTGCCGGCCCCGGGGTGCGGGCGGGGCGGAACACGAGTGGTGCGCGACACTGCCGGGCTGCCGGCGGGCCGCTGCTGCGCCCCGAGCCAGCCCCGCTTCTGCGGGCAACTCCGGGCAGGGAAGAGAATCACAGCCACAGAATGACTTAGGTTGGAAAGACCTCTGAGATCACCGAGTCCAACCTACGACCGTACACAACCACGTCAACCAGACCGTGGCACTGAGTGCCATGTCCAGTTTTTCCTTAAATATCTCCAGGATGCTGACTCCACCACCTTTCTGGACGGTCCATTCCAATGTCTAATCACCCTCTGTGTGAAGAAATTCTTCCTAATGTCCAACCCAAAACTCCCCTGGCACAGCTTAAAACTATGTCCTCTTCTGCCGCTGGTTGTCTGTGAGCAGACCCTGGCCCCCACCTGGCTACAACCTTCTGCCAGGGAATTAGAGAGAATGATAAGGTCCTCCATGAGCCTCCTTTTCTCCCGGCTAAGCAGCCCCGGTGCCCTCAGCCCCTCCTCACAGGATACATGCTCCAGACCCTCCCCCAGTTTCTTTGTCTTTCCCTAGACTTATTCCAGGACCTCAATGTCCTTCCTGAATTGAGGGGCCCAGAACTGGACACGGCACTGGTACAGAAGGACAACCACTCCCTGGTGCTGCTGGCCACACTCTTTGTGAGATAGGCCAGGATGCCGTTTGCCTTCTTGCCCACCTGGGCACACACTGTCTCAGGTGAAGGGAAGGGGTGCACACCTCCACAGTCCCTGTGCCCAGAGGCTGCCATCAGGCTTTCTCAAAGCTCTCTGGGGTCCCTCGGAATCGCGAGGGTGGTGAGACGGCCGCCTCCACCCTCCTGCCGGCATGGCATGGATACAGAGCAGCTCTGGCATGTGTGGCGAAAGGCCCAGCTTGCTGTCTGCCGAGAGATTTTGGGTCTGTCGTCATCCACAGGGACGATGACATCCTCAAGGAAATAACTCTTCACAAAGAGTAACTTTTCAGTGTAAGGGTGATGAGCTCAGAAAGTCAGTGACAAGTTGTGAAAGTGTTCAAAAAAAAAAAAATCGAAAGAGTTTCACATCCCTGAAAGTGTTCAAAAAATGAGTGAATGTGGCACTTTGCGATATGGTTTAGGGGGCATGGTGGCATTGGGTCAAAGCTTGGACTTGACAATCTGGGAGGCATTTCAAACATAAATGATCCTGTCTTGTTGCTTCTGGGTGAGAGGCTGGTGGCGTGGGTGGCATGGTCCTTGCAGGGTACCACAGATGAGAGGGCTTGTGGCAATGTGCATGCTGTCCATTTCACTGTTTATTGAGGTTTTTTTCACACAGAGAGGAGACAAAAAGGTCTTTATTTCACTTCTGAATCAAATACTTCAGAGTAAAAGATCATCCTTCCCATTTTGCGGTGCCACAGGAAAAGCAGAGGTAAAGTGGGGTGAGCACAAGTTATAGATGTAGCTGACAAGCAGTATGATGTTTTGGGAAAATGTTTGGACACTGGGCAAATTGACATAGGAGAGCAGGATTGCTTTGGCATTCAGTAGCAGAGTGAAATGTTGGGAAGGTGATAGACCAGTATGGCAAAGGGGGGAGACCCTGTAGTACCAAATGAAGGAAAGATTCCACATTAATTTTTGGAGAGGAATGAACACTATCTTCCTCATATGTTAGGAGCATAGAGAGAGATATGAATCAAAAGACAGGACAAAACTACTATTTAACTGCTGTTCTTTAAATTGTGTCATCCAGGAAGTCTATGATGATGCTGTGATGAAGTCTTACTAATGATTCTGCTGTACTGATTGCAATTACTACACCTGTGCTTTGCAGGCATGGAGAGCTACAGCCCAAATACTCTATGGAAGTAAATACTAATGGTATGTGGACACCTTTGTTGCAGTGTTAAAGAGCAGAGCAATTTCCTTCTCAAAATCCGGAAGTCCCAATATGTCAGTATCAATTTAATAGGTAATTATGCTGGATTTTTTAAAATCTGCTTATTCTCAATTTGTCAACTTATATTCTATAGATGTCCATTGGAAATGTAAATTTTCTATGTGGGTAGCCATATAATGAAACATCACTATGTTTAGGTGATTGTTAACTGGACAGGTGCTGCATTTGGAAGGTGCTTGCATATCTGTGTCTAAGAGAACGTGGTCATTTAAGATGCTTTTGCCATCTGTTTTTCTCCAGAAAAAATGGCTTTTAAATGTGCTTGGGCTTTCCCATCTCCGAGCAGCACAATGAATAAAGAAACAGTAAGATATCATGAAGATATAAAAGGAGACAGTTTTATAACTGTGAGAGTATTCCTAATCGTACTTAACAATTTATGAAATCATAAATCACAGAATCACAGATGGTGAGGTAAAGCTTTTGTAATGCTTGAGGGCCACTTACTATTCTAAGAGTGACTGATGTATATAAATGCATTATTATTTAAACAGAACAGTTCATTGTGGTTGAAATTAAGATTTTGGTTGTAAAAGTGACTTCTTATTAAGACTTCTCAATGTGAAATGCCTTGCAATAAAGGAAGAAAAAAAGAAAATATTACATGTAAATTATTTTTCCTCAGCCTATTAAACAAATTGAATCTCTGCATATCACCCTGCATTAACCAACCAATAGATTGGGCTTGATTTTGTAGCCATAATGCAGAATCCAGTCTTTGGTGCTTATATGTCTTGCAAATTGTAGATATATATTATTTAAATGATCTTTTAAAGTAGTCTCTAATTTCTCAACCATATGTATGTATTTCTCACTGGTGGGAAAATTGGATAAATACTGGCAAACCAGTAGTAATGCAAATCACTGGAAACTAATGGAAACATTATTTCACCAGTTAGTGCAGAAGAACTCAGCCGAGGTTACATTTTATTTGGATTCTTCTTGTTCTCGTTTAGGATGATTCAATTGGAGATGATGGATGGGCTAACAATGTCATGTCATCTGCAACAATACAACTTTACCTGCTTTACCATGCTTGATGTTGTTTCCACTGAAATAAACACAAGTATCACTACCTATTTTAGTACCCTTGAGAGCACAGCTCTGCTGGCTTGGGGGTTTTTTTTGGTATGGTTTGGTTTTTTTTGCCAAGGTAGTTCTTTTTTTGGCTAAGTACATGCAGTGAGTGTTTTGCTTGAATGTGAGAAGTTTAAGTGTGAAAGTGAGGCTGTTCTAATTGATAGAGCTATTGGGAACTTTCTTCTTTCTTACAAATTAATGAAATTGTCTAGATTAAATCAATTTAGATGGTGTGTGACAGTGAGATAATGTGCTGGCCTTTCTATCTGAAAATCTCTCTGCTATTTGGATTGATGGCACAAGGCCAATGTCTAATGGATGCATTTGTCTACATTATGGAAGAAGTTCCTGCAGTCCGGACTTCTGCTTCAGAGAGCCTGAAGATTTGCTGAATTTTTTTTACCCTAGACTAAAATTTTCCTGTTGGTGCTATGCCCAATATCTGTTGATATTCTGTGTTTTTATTGTGTTTGTAATAATCAGATTGACATCTATGTTTTGAGTGACTACTTGGATGAAATAAAGAATGAAGTTTTAGTGGTTCAGTATGATCTCTGTTTTTGAAGAGGGCTAAGGAGATATTTAACATCATTTTCAGACCTTTCTGATGCTGGGCTTTACTACAGAAGGCAAGCACGCTGCGCATCGCACACTGAAGAGCGTGCAGTGGAATTGAAATAATTTTCTGTCATGAATTTTCTGTTTCTGTGCTCTCAGCTGTGTACATCACCTCCCTCCTTGCTGATTCACTAGCAGCTCCATGTAATCAGCTCGAGCAGTATTTAATAAAATCCCATTTTCAGGCATTTCCTGGGCTGTGCATTCTGTTCCGCATCTGCACATCTGCTCTTTCTGTAGAGACATTCATTTGTCTTCTGCTGGGTTACAAACTTCCCAGACGTTCATCTATTGTCTGAGTGCTTGCCTGTCACATCTGCAAGAGTCTCCTGACACCAGCACTCATTGCTACCGTGGAGGACACAACACTGGGCAGATATTGCCTGCCCAGCAGCTATTCCCTGTTTGTGCTTCAGTTACACTCTCCGTACCACCCTGCTTTACCTTATGTAATGGCTGGTAAAGGAGACCACAAGGAGGTCAGAAGTACATGTTGTCAGAAAAATGAGACATTACTTTTCCAATCACATCATGTTTTCCTCAAATATTTCTGTTCCACCGGAAGCATTAAAATCCAGGCTTTCCTCTATAAGTAAATATATGGATGCTCTGCCAGTATCTGCAGTACTGAAAGCAGATAAAATACACTCAGATGTGATCAGTTAGAGTTTAGCCAATTTCACTGCAGCCTGCAGGCTGGCAGGAGTGCAAGGATACTTTTTCTTGTGGTAGTGGAAGCTGAAGCAAGGAGGTTAAAGATAAATTATGGGTTTATGCTATATTGCAACTGTAATGAATGCAAGGGTCTGAATGTGGTATAAATAAGCATAAAACTGGATTTTGCCCTAAAATACTGGGGAAAAAGTTTGAGTGGTCTACCTGATATAAATTGGTTCCCTCAATCTTTCATCAGAGTACTTGCAGAGAAGGAAGTCTGGAAACCAGAATCTATGTGTGTTTCTGGGGAGAATTTAGGTGCTTAGCCTTGACCCTACTAAGAGATTTCTGAGTCATTTTCAGATCAGCTCTGACTGCATTGTTTGTTTTCTAATGCATAATAAGATTTCATTGTTACTTACATCTTTGGATTAAGGGCTATAATCTGTTGATCCCTAAAATGTCATCAGATAATCTGTTTAATCATAAGCAAAAGCTGATCTTGATAGTTCATATGAGTTATGCAAATTAAATCAGGCACACTACTACCATGCAAGCATAGAAGTTTTCAGCAGAGCTCTTTTACTCATTAGTCTGCAATTAAAAGTAGGTTTTTGTCAGAGTTTAAATTCACATATCTTTGTCCTGAGGTATAATTGAAATCTCTCATGGAGCCTGACATTAAATTTTGGCACTGTAAAGCATCTTAATTTTGAAGCAAGTGTCTGAAATATTTATGATCCACTCAGTAGTGGCTTCGCGATTAATTTTAAATTATTGATAGCACAATTATCTAGGCAGGCCCAAACTCTAGTGCCACAATGCGCTCCAGCCTTCACTATCCGTGGAGTTTCTTGGGAGAATTCCAGCGATGTTCCCGAGGTGTCGCCCCGGGAAGAGGCCACTGCTTCCCGCCAGTTCCAGCTCTCGACAGCAGAGGGCGCAGCTGGTTCACCTCTGGGACAAAAGAAGGCTTCTGAGCGAATCCCTCACAGCATTTTTTTCGGGAAAAAATATCCCTGTGTATCCCGTATAGAAGGAATTGGTACGCCAGCTAGTAATGTTACCTCTAGGTTTAACTGCTGCGTATTACTTGGCTTGTAAAAGCTTTGGTTGCTCCACCTGACAACTTGTCGTCTTTGCAGTTCACTTGTCCTCCTTGGCTCTCAGATGTTACTTGAAGTTACAGGACTGGTTTGAGTTTACAAAGACATTGACTAACCCCTATGGCTCTCACATCCCACGTGATATTTATGTCATCTTTATTACAACTAAACCTTAATGACTTTAAGAAGGGTTCTGTTTTTAAAAACTGGCCCTTCTTGACAACTAATTGAATTCCCATGTGGTTCCCACAGAGGGGAGAGTGACTGTGAATATCACTATTGCATTATTTTAACCTGTGGGTGGGGGTACAGGGAGAACCTGAACACTTCCTGTTAGAATTTCATGTTCAGAAGCTATACTCTGAGCCAAACTCCATTTCCAGAAGAAGTCTGTGTAGCTCAATCCTTTTTAATTTCTTTCTGAGTCATCAGCCCTGTAGGAACGTGTGTCTGTACTTGGATGGAGCCTTTAAGGAACTGAGCTGGAGGCACTACTGACAATGAGTAAAGAAAATGAAGTCTGTAGTAGACCCAGCGTCATGTAGGAATATTTCTGTTGCTCATCCCTATTCTCTTGCCTTGGGCTGCTTTGGACTAGTTTGGCATTCAGGCTTCATGTTGTGAAATGCTGAAGTGAGCAGACCTGTGTCTATAATATAGCTAATATAAAGGAACCTGTTCCTGATTAGATCTTGGAGTGGTGCTGTAATGCGCTGTACTTTATTCCTGCCTGGCAGCTCATGTGCCAAGGGAAGCATCTCCAGGCATTCACTTTCTCTGGGTTTGTGTTCAGAAGCTGTTTTCCTCTGGGTCTCGCAGGAATTTCCAGGTGGTGTAGATTGAGCTGTTATTTGTACCTGGAGTGCTTGACTGCTGCATCAGACACCTGCAGTCTGCATTTCCTTCTTCCTCTCCAGCAGCGGCAACCAGGCAGCAGAGAGCCAATTGCTATATTGGCATTATGTGTACATTATAAATCAAAATTCTGTGTTCAGATGTAGAAATCCTGTACTCAAAATAATCAGTTTCTGTGTGGTGTTGCAAAACAATTTGTCCCAGATCCAGATCCCAGCCCACAGAGGGCAGCCCGACCCTGTGTTTTACTCCAGTGATGTGCTTAACTTGGGAATTCAGTCATCTGCTGGCATCTCTATCGGCAGGACTTGCTGTGGAATAAACAACTGAACATTGTGGAGAATTGGCATCAGCTTTAAGCTCAAACAGATTCAAAAGTGAACTAAAAAAAAAAAAAGAAAAGCGTGACTGAATTAAACCTTCTGGTTTGTTTGGGTTCTTTTTTAACACATTGAAAGAAAAATATTGCATGAGAAAACTCATCTAGATCTGAGCTTTAAATACATTACATGTATAACAGATAGATTTATTGGTATATGTCAATAGGCAAGAAAAAGAAAATACCCAGAACCTGTGTACATGAACATATTGGGCAGTCTAACAAGAAAAGTGTTTTTCTTTTTTTCCAAATATTTTTAGGAATCTTTCAGGATATGAGTTTACTGCTACCATGACTCTAGGACTGTGCTTTTGGTTGTTTGGCCTATGTTCTTTCTCAAGCTTGTCCTGAGTCCTTGTGAAGCAGCCATCACAATTTCCAGGAGATTTTTGTCTAGGAGGGTGTGTCTACAGGCAGGCATTTGCCTTGGCTGTAAAACTGATCAGTGCCAGGTCAGGTACCAGGGGCTGATATCTTGACTTAGTATGACAAGGAACAAGGCATTCCGTTCCTGAAAAAGAGCCAGTACTTTGTGCTCTCAAATCAAATTGCATCCACCAGCTAATTAAGGAATGATGTTGATATGCTCTGAAGGGAGGCCTGTCCAGTTCTATACTTCTCAGCCAGAGGGCCCTGCAATACAGAGCTCAGGATAGAAAATACATATAAAGAAAATAGCATGTGAGAAATTTAGACAGTGATGTGTGAATTCCAGGAGTACGGGGAGAAACTTAAGTACCTCTTATGATCAGATATCAAATTACACACAAAGGTGCTATCATAATGATTTAGACAATAATTTTTTTTTTGGCTCCAGACTTTCTATCCCACACAAGCCTGGCTGTTCACAGCAGAATGTAATGTATACATTTGTCAGAGTTTGGCTCATTGTAATTGCAACCACAGGTATATTTTCCCTTCTGATTCACCAAACTTTCACTGTGTATAGCAGTGCTGAGAGATTTTGACTCTGACTTATTCAGATTATTCTTTGCTATTTTTGCCATGTTATTCATAAATATCTTTGCTAAAGTGAACCAAGGAAATGCCTGCCATTTTTTACATGATGTAAAAATTACTCTATGGAAAAGCACATATTTAACCAATTCTAACTGCATAATTTAATTCAGTTTGGCACAGCAAATTCTTTAGGGTAAAGCAGGGCACACAGTGAGATATTGACCAATGCAGCTCTGAAAAGTATATAAATAGCAAAAAAGGCAGTTTGTGGGATTGTCTCTGTCTCTCCTGAGGGCAGCTACTGATGCAGGTGCTCCATCATAGAAAGCCACTTGGTTGGTCAGGCAGGACCTGCCCTCGGTGAAGCCATGTTGTCTTTCTGAAATCACCTCCTTGCTCTCCCTGTGCCTTAGCAGAGCTCCTAGGAGGATCTGTTCCCAGGCACAGAGGTGAGGCTGATGGCTCAGTGGTTCCCAGGCTCCTCATTTCTAGCCTTTTTAAAAATAAGAATGATGTTTCCTTTTTTCCAGTCACCAGGGACTTTGCTTGACTTCCATGACTTTTCAAATATCATGGAGAGTGGTTGGCAAGTACATCAGCCAATTCCCTCAGGACTCTGTGATGCATCTCATCATCTCCCATAGACTTGTGTTCACAGCTCTTCACAGTGCATCCTTCACACATGACCTTGGGAGAACCTGGTGCAAAACCTGTTAAATTTCTGACTCTGAGATCTTTGTTGGCATCTTCCTGGTAAGGTTCACACTTAGGGGTGAGGCTGAAGTTCTTCAGCAGTAAATGCTGCCCAACATTTAGATGGCATTTCCAAAGCTGACTCTCAGAAAAATTGTCATTTTGGCCTTTGTGTCCTAAGTTACCACAGGTACAGTGGTCATTTTGATGGAAGAGCAATAAAGAGTAGGTATTAACAGGCTTATCTGAGGGCTTTTCCTTAGTTTTCCAGGATTGCCAATATTTCTGGCTTATATAAAACCTATAGCATTTATGTGATAGCATGATCTTACACGACCTGTGTAAAACTTTCTGGGTTATTCGAGTCTGGTAGTCAGGACTGTCTCAGGATATCATAAGTTCAATATTGTAACTTCTGCCGTAAAAGTGCATATTCCACAGAACAATATGGAGGGTTGAATAACATGTAGAAGAAAAGAGGTTTTTTTAGAAAACCAGAATAAGAAGAAACCAGGAAGATGACTCTGGGATTTGTCTCACTCAGGAGAACTTACTATCTTTTTGAATTTTCTTTTTTTAATGGTTAAGTCTCTTTATAGATATATGTGGGATATTTGGGGGGAAAAAAACAAACGAACAAGCTTAAGCAAAGACTTCAATTTCAATTAATATTTGGAGCTCAGTTCTCTTTTGAAATATATAAAAGGGAACTTTTCTCCAAAAAGATTAGTGGGAACTGTCCTGAAAGCTCAGTATAATCAGTGAAAGGCCATGTATTTATTTGAATATCTTGTCCATTACTGACTAATTGCAAATTCTAGTAAGAGTCTTATATTGAAAGTAAGAGATCTGTCTTGCTTTCTTGTCATGCATGTCACAGAAAACTATTTATTCTGATCTTATTAAAATTCTGATTAAATTATCAGGCTTAGTAATGCTCTAGATTTTGTTCTTTTCTAGTATAACTGGTATAGGTCTGATTTCCCTAAAAAAGAAGCCAGTGGAATTATGGTGGAACATACGGGAAAAATTTGTGGAAAATTCCAATAGTTTCCATCATTATTCAGACCAGTCCTGGCCATCCTTGCCATTTGCCTTGCCCACAGATTTTCTTGGCAAACTACTTCTGTAAGAATTTGTCTCTTGTTACGATTTTTCTCACAATGATTTTCAAGAGGAAAGACCCTGCATTGTGCAAAAATAGATATATTCTGACCGATGAGTTATCTGCATCAGACAAAGATGCAATGCTAACTTTTACCTGTTTTTTTAATCCCTATGTCACTCTCTGCTGATTTTCATGGGAAAAAAATAGATTTACATACAACTGATGGGTTCTTAATTACTTTTAAAACTACTATCCTACTTTATATTAGACAAACTGGTTCAAAAGTGATGAAAGGAGAACTTCCTGCTTTATATTCACACAATGGCTAAGTGACAGCAAGGTATGCTGCACAGAGAACACAGTCCAGTATTTGGGATACTTTTCTTTGAAGATGCAAGTTCTATGCTTTGCTCTGACATAGATTTTCTCTGGACAGCACACTTAGCTCCTCAAGGGCATTGAGACAGGACTTGGAAACACCTATTGTTTGGTAAAATATATTAATGTTTGTGCACCTCTTAAAAATCACGAGGTGCCTGTTTGGATCTCTTGAAGCCTGAATACCTTAAAAAATTACCTTAATGGATCTTTTTAGACTATGAGTTAGAAGCTTAGTCTGTACAGTCAGTAGCAAAATGCAGGAGATAGGATCCTACTTCCCAGCTGACTAATTCAGAAGCCTCAGGTAGATGCCTGAAATGAAACAATGTCAATCACTGCTCCTTAATGGACTTCTAAAGTAGTCAGGAAATGGCTCAATCAAACAGCTCAACAGCTGCTGCTGCTAAAAAGGATCACCTCTGTTGCCTCTCATGGTTCCTCACCCTTCCTGGCTGTGCAGTTCTGCACTCACCTTCAGTCATGTTCCACTGTTTATCTGAGCCTTTGGTTCAGACAGCAAATGTAGGGAATTTGGATACAGAAAGTGAGCAACTCTTTGTTAATTAATGAGCTAAAGTAGTTCCATGAGGATCAAGCCAGTGCTGCAGTGAGGGAGGCAGGAGCACATGGGCTGGACTAAGAGAAGAGGGAGTGCATAGGAGAGTGAACAAGCCTTGGATTGGCTTGTCCATCTTCTCTGACTCGACTTCACCTGTAAAATAATGATAATGGTGTCTCACTTCTCTGTACCTTCCTTTTCCACCCCCTTCAGCTTCCTTCCACATTCCCTAGATACTGACAGGATCTCAGGCAGCAACTACAGGAGCTGATTTAGCTGCCCACATGCAGATTGCCTGACTGGTACTTGTGGCTAATGAAGACATGGTCTCCAGAACTGGTAACTGTCTCCACTGCAGCTTTTCTCCTTTATTTTAATTTTTCTTAAGTGCTAATTACTACAAAACTTGCAGGGATGTAGAACTTGTTCTGAATTATACCTTTTAGTCAACCTGAATTGAAAATCTCCATATCCAAATCTGAAAATTCTTGGAGGCGACTTGATGGAGGGGACAGAAAATGAAATTCCATCAGCCTCAGGTCCTCAAGAAACACAGCTAAAAAGCTCACTTTAAAAAATGAGTATCTGTATCTGTATCTGACCCATTTTAGTATTCTCTGGCCAACATGTCTGTTCAGCTTCTCTGCCACAGAGAGTTTACACAATGAATGGAATAAACTCTTTGTGTTCTATACAATTCCAAGGTACAAATGCCTTTCCCTTCCTACTTCCTAGCAGTATAAAGAAAGGAAATTCTTAATTAAAAAGCTAATTTCTGCATGTTCCTGAACCTTCTTTTTAAAACCATCTATTAAGTACCACATGGGAGAACCTGTGATACTGCTAGTCAGAAACTCACTGAGGAAGTGCATAGGAAATGACTTAATTAAAAACACGAAATGCTGTCATACTACATTGACTGAGGAAAACCTTGGCGCTTTTGGACAAGGAAGAAAATTTGAGTTGTTTGCAAGTGGAAAATCCTCCTTTCAGAAAAGGAGGAGGGAAAAAACTGTTTTTCAAGGTATGTCAGATCACCAGTTAAGGATAATGTCACAGGAGTTAAGAGAGAGAAGAAAAACTTAAGATTTATTTTATTCCTGCTGCCGGATTCAGAAACATTTGCAAGGGGGAAGAAAACAGAGTGACATAAGGAATATGATTGAATTGAAGTGTAGGTAATCCATGGCAAACAGCTGGATGTGACTAAAAGCCTTTGTAGTGTGTGAACGTGAGCACAAATTCAGGCAAACAGATGTTCCAGTTCATTTTTGTGCCTGTATCCCCTGATGAGGGGGCATGTGTGTGCTGCCCATCCTGCTGCTGCTTCCATGCTTTCCTACACAAATACCCTCCCTACTGGCATGAGGAGGAAGGTAAGCAGTGCCAGAGGCTGGATCTGACAGAGCAGAGGCACTGGCTGGGCTGCACTTGCAGACAGCAGTGAGAATCCATGATACATCTCTTACTAGCATCCATTCCTGACCTGTGGCCACCTGATAATGCAATCTTTACCATCGCACTTAGATAAGATTCTGGTAATTATGGGGGGTTTTGATAGAAAAATTGTGTAGGCTTCTTGCTAGTATGAAGATGTACAGTGCATGGTAGATCAGAGTGGAGGAGTGTGATTCAATCTCGGCTGTCATTCAGTTTGCATGTTGGCTCCTTGCTGAACATCACAGATTGGGCTTTCTGTTTTATAGTTCATAGCTGCCCATTCTGAAATTGATAAAAGTATGCTTTAATGTTTTAACTGCACTATTCTGATATGGTCTTCTAACCTGTCATTCTTGACAAACGAGATCATTGATTTGCTTAACTCTTGCCACCATCTAATAATCTGGTAGCATAGGGGGTTTCTTTTTAGTGTGTCATGGGAATATTGGGCTTCACTAGGCTGGAGCTGGGCTGCCATGGATAAAGGTGTCCACCAGATACTGACCTTGTTTTTCTGGTGTGTTGGATTTGGTCGCTTAGTACTTTTATTAAGATGCCAGGAGGAAGCTGAGTGCTCCTTTCTGTGTGTTAACGCCAAGATTGCGTTGCAGACAACACTGCTAGAAATTCTGTGTTTATATACAATTTACATACAGTTACGCAGGTATACCTTTGCTGTTCGGTGCGTGAATTTCAAGTTGTGCCACAGACTTCAGCGCCAGGTCCCGAACGAGCAGAGCTGGTGTCGCGCGGCGCTGTCAGTGACTCCGGGAGCAGACACGCCTATCCAGCACTCCAAAGAGCTGGAGCTCTGCCGCGCTGCTCTCCTTGGCGTTCGCGGCTTTTGCCGGCGGCGCGGCTGTCCCCGACTGTCG
>WAAG01026833.1:24296-41101 GCA_013390105.1 Tichodroma muraria | reverse complement strand
GACCGGTGCGGGCTGCGGCGGGGCTGGACGCCGCAGAGCATCCTCCGGGGCCGGGCACCCGGCGCACCTGCCGCGGGGGCGGGGGGTCCGGTGCGCCTTCCCCGGCGCCCGGGGGCGGCTGTAGGGGCACGGGGAAGTGCGGCCGCTCGGTACGCGTTAAGTGACGGTGGGAATGTATGGATGTAGGCAGAGAAAGGAGGAACATGGTGGTGAGGGTGGGCGTAGGGTCAGACCTCGGCGGGTGTTGCTGCTCAGGGAATGGTATTGGATTGGAATTGGGTGTCTGATGAGCGCAGTGAGGCATCCGGCTTAGTCCTGTCATTGGTAACGCAAGCGCTCCTGGTAGGGTGTGGTGGTGAATCCAATCGTCGGTTTGTACCTCTGATGGACGTTTGCATCTGGCTTGAAATTAACGTTTTGAGTTTTACTTCAGATTTATATTTTTAAAAATTATGTCCTAAACTTGAATAGCCTTTGTCTTTTGCATGCATTTGTGTATAAACTCTGGCTGTGTGTTTGCCTATTCTGGGCAGGAGATGAACTGATCAGCCTCATTGATTGCAGATCTCATCTCGTCCCAAAGTTCTGCTTCCAGTATGAGAAACTGGCACAGGTGTGGCACAAAGACTGATGCTTTAGGTTTTTTATTATAGTTAGTACAAATTAAAGGACTGGAGACATAAAGTCGAGCATTTTATGAATGTTGTCATAACAAAGCAGAAATACTTGTAAGTATCTTCTGAAGGCAAACAATTATCTGAACAATAACGACAAGTAAAACCACTCCCTGGCTATCTCTGACTTGAAACAAATGCTTTTTAAAAATTATGTATTACAAATTGACAAACCCCTGAATGTAAGGATGCATCTTATTTGTTCATCCTTTGATCTCTCTGCATCTTCATGTATTGAATGCTGCTCAGCACGGACCAGCTCTTTCATCTGCTTGGATTCCTGTTGACATCCAGAGGAAGTTCATGCACGTTGAAGACATTGTGTGACTCCTGAAAGGTTGTTGGCATTTTGTGGCTATGGCCATACTCCTAAAGCATCACACCCATTTTAGATATAAATAATAAATGGTGTTAGAGTGGCATAATTCTTCATGGAACAGTAGATTTCTTGCTTTAGGGAGAAATGGACTATATTGGTCTCCAAAGAATCCATTTCTGGAAGAACACTAAGTATATGAGCTTCAGTGCTCATATACTCAGTGCTAAGGCTGCATTAGTACTTGTGGGGAACACCCAGAAGAGCTTTATATCCTGGAGCAGATTTGTTGTTATTGAAGGGGTACCTGGGTTTGAAAAAGTGTCATAAAAACTTCGCAATTTCAGCTTTGCAGATGACTCACAAAAACGGAACCGTACAGAATGGGAAACCAGGGAGCATTTCCACTGGCCATGTTTCCCTTTCCTCCCTCCTACTGTCCCTCTTTCCCATCCATCTGCACAACACATGATGTTTGATGCCTGCTTAATTCTGCTGGAGAGCTGCCTGGAGAAGGAAAGTGAATTCTTTCTCAGTCCCTCTCATGCCATCTAGTTTTTTCAGAGTAATTAATTGGAGAGAGAGAAAGAGAAAGGCAGTCCATAGGACTGTAGGGAAGTAGTGAATAAGATTCATGAAACAGATGAAGATATTAATTTCTATCAATACATCCTTTTAAAGTTAAACAAGTAGATTTATATGGAATATACATGAGTCTGGGCAAATGATTTATTCAGTGCTGTCTAAAAGCTGTCAAGCTGTCTGTGTATAAAACATTATAGACCATTGTCATTATTAATAATTTTAAACACTATTGCTGTTAAAAGTCAACATCGAAACTCACTTTTACACATTTAAGGGATATGACAGGTCTTCATGAGGTTACTCATGAGAATGTAGCACAAGTAAGAAGTGAGTCTTTAAGGGGTTAGTGCTTTGTTCAAATGCCAGATAGGGACCCTGTGCTTCATGAGGGCAGATTACCTCATGCATATGCAGTCTCATTAAAACCACTGTATCATTATGGTCTGCAAGCTCAGCAAATATTGATTGTTGATATTTTATGTGGTGTTAGATGTCCAAAGGTGATCATTATTGTTCTGAATGCATCAAGCACTTGGAGCTGTCTGCTTGTTGATTAGATACCAGGCATAACTAGCATAGCAAAAAGGTAAAACACTCATCCATGACATTTTTCTTACTAAACTGCAGAAGATATTCAAGGGATAGTAGAAAACATCACAGTATTATCGGTGTTCAATCTGTGCAGCTCTCTATTCATCTCTTTTGCTCCAGGAGGCAGCATGGTGTAGTGAACTGTCTGCAACAGATGACAGAAGAAACTCCTGAAATCCAGCAGTACCTCAGAATTTTTGGACCATTCCTTTTAACTCTCCTGCTCTAGTTCCCTGTTGTTATTTAACCAAAACTACCCATATAGTCACTGAAATTATGACAGATTATAAATCAATACATAAATTATAACTAATAACACAAATTCATGTAATTTTGCCTTAAATAAAACTCTGGATTAAAGAGCTTTATGCTTCCCTACTAGTACAATGGAAATAATGGTAGCTAAGTTTTTCAGAGGAGCTGCTGTGAGGACTAATGTCTCACCTTTGCCTTAAGGTGAATTTTCTGAAACTTTCCTTTTTTCCTTCCACTCTTCTCAGACCTTGTTGTGGCGGTCCTTCACACCTGTCTCTCACCTCCTTTTGTTATGTAAATGGAAGGTCTCTAACATTCTTCCACCACTTTCCTTGTAGTATAGCTTTAGCAGATGTGTTGACCTAATGCCAGATGAAGCAGCACAGACAAGTATTCCCAGAATCTTGAACAAATAATCATTTTGGAAATCTTGTGACTGAACTAGGAGCTGAAACAAACTTTGAAAAATCACTTTTCCCTGTCAAGTTGGAGACCTTCCCAGGGCAATTTCATGTCCTGCTCTACAGCCTGTTGGGATCAGTGGAGAGCTGCCATTGACGTCACTCAGGCTTTTTAGTTTTGCAGTTTGCAAAAGGCTTAATATTCTACTTTCAGCTGTTGTTAAGTAGTTGCTGTTAGGACTCATACATGAGTGAATTTGGGTGTTGGAGTAAGCCTTATAGATTGTTGCTTACCTAAGGGCTTGTTTGCAAAGAGCTGTAAATTCCCTGGATGAAAGACATTTTTCTAAAGCCAAGTATAACTGTGACCTACTTGTGCATGTTATCTCACACTGCTTAAAAGCTGCCAAAACTACTTGTTATCATGAAGGTCTAAGTTAATGGAAAAATGGCTATTTTTAACTATTATAATCTTCAGTTATGCTAGAGCAAATGGGCACAAATGGGAGTGTTTGGTGTGATCAAATATAATGATCTTCGCTAATTTTTTCCCTAAATGTTGAAAGAATTAGCATGAGCTGTATTTGGTCCAGTAGCAACTACTTCAGGAAAATGAAGATGTGTGAAATAGGAGGTTTATCAAGACTGGTGTGGTTTTTCTGTGAAAAAGTCACTGAATTTTGAGAGAAGCTAGTGTTGAAGAAATATTATTGCTGTCCAGTATTAACAAATTGTAGTGTGCCACCCTGATGCTGCTAATGTGGGTATTGTAGAGGAGGCAAGTGCAGTTTTTAGCCTGCTCAATAGTCAAAGTAGTAGAGTTGTTTAGCTTAAGAATTTATTTCATACTACAATTCTTGTCTTTTTCTATATGATTTTTCAACAAATGTAGATCAAACACTTCTCATTTCAGACAAATAAATCACCATGACAGTAGTGAGAGAGAGGCTCTGTCCTCATTTTACAGGTGAGACAAGTCCTGGACTTATTATTCTTTCTTTTCCCTGAGTCTATGGGTCAGGTGAAAACGGGGGAATTTCTGCCTTTTGGGCCTCTTCTCAGGCTCCTCATTTGTTCTTACACAAGATGATAATAGAGTTCTAACAGCAAGTGATAAACTTCAACTCATTATGTTTTACTCTGGTAGCAATTCTTTCTTCCTTGACACCGCACATTTCTTGGTTGATCTATCTCACAGTTGGGAACTTATGTGTGAAGAAATCATAAATTTTTCAATGAAAAATTTACATACTAAATCTTGAATTCCTACCATTAACAGTCTTTTTTTTTCTTTTCCAAATCTCCTTCTCCTCAGAAGGCTGTAGACATGGCTGCTGTTGCTGGCAGCGATGGTTTTGATTGAAGTCTATGCTGAGCGATTTAAAAACTTGCTGCTGGGAGCTTCTGGTCAATGTTTTATTGCGGTCTGTGATTTTCAGGGTAATATTGCTCTTATCTAAAGAACTAGCCACATAAGAGGTGGCTGCTGTATCCTTTTCTGAAATGTAGTGCTGTGTTTTTCTACTTGCTGTCAGCGGTGTTTCTTTCAGGCATGTCATAATGTCCTTAATTCGTGATGTGACTATTTCATGGCTGTTACCAAACGCTCTCAGTGATTGGGTGAGTGACTTGGGGAGAGGGGTAGTGTGAGCCGGCTGGACATTTCCTTCGTTCTGGAAGTTGAGAATTTTAGCATGTTTATGGTAGTTAAGTAATTTCAGTGCTTCCAGTCCTAGTGATTTTCCCCATTTTCCTTGCTACAAGGCTCCATAGCCTGAAGGAAGGTGTTCTTGGCAGGGTCTGGGGCTCTGCAGCACTACTTGAGGCAGGCTGTGTGTGCAGTCATGCCGACACAGCTGTTTCCCACTTGGAATACCTGTGCAGGGCAGGATTTGGAACTGGCTCTGAGAGCTTTTCTCTCCTCAGCTTTTGCCCCAAATTTCTTTTGTACTGATTTCATACTGTTATTTAATCCCGTCTGTTCTTTCTGTTTATTTCTTCTAAATACACGTAATTATTTATGCTTTTTTCACTACTCATTTTGGGGTTTGAGCCTCAATTTAATGGCTTAAGTAGCTCAGAATAAGCACCTGGATCATCAAATCACTGAAAGCAGTACTTGTCTGCACATGAGAACTAGTAGCTGCACCCGAATCTTTAGGCCTGGCAAAGCTTTAGATTCAGTGGGAACGAAGAATATTTTACAGAGGTATCTAATTTGAACAGCAGTATCTCTTTTAAGCTGGTCCTTTTTGAGGTTTGATGTCTTGTCCCATCTTTTTTCTCTCCCTCAACAAAGCTTAGTCTGTGCTGTTTAACCTTTGAGATTAATGAAAATTAGTCCTGAATGCATGGAAAAAGTTGCATTGACTAATGGCAACAACAAGAGGAAACTGAGACAATAAGGCAGAGTCTATTTTAGATGCATGGTTTTGAAAGGAATTTCAAAGAGGGAAAATAAGCATCAGCTTATGGAAGGAAAAGCAGCAAAATTGCTTTTAGTGAAGAACACCAGAACGTCATGTGTTTCACAGTCTCTGAAAACAATCTTTTGGGAATTTCTATTTTTTCTTTTAATAGGTTTGAATTGAATATTTCAAATTATTTTTTAATCTAATCTGTTAGTAATTGAAGATGAAAACCACACATGGTTGGTTCATGTCACTAGTGTAGTGTTTCTTATTTTTGCAGTGCTAAGGCAGAATCACACTGTGGAAAGCAGACTTTTGCCTGCTTTGTGAGTTCTGATACCAGCAAGTAGCCTTAAATTTTTTACCACATACTGTTTAGGCAAAAGTATCTTCATAATTAGGTGTTGTTCTTCATTAGAACCTAAAGAAAACTCCTAAACATGATACAGCAATAGCAGAGAAAAACTGTGAGACATGCATTTTTTTAAACGCTCAGCCTTTATTATGTCATGTTTTCAAAAAGAAATAATTTTTCAGAAGCTCACACCCAAATAAGACTCCCATGTGTTGTGGAGAAAAATCCTTAGTTTGTAAACAAGGTTGGGCCAGGCAGGCTTCAAAAAGGTGCACTGGTGTGATGGGGTTGTATTAGATCCTTCTTTTTCTATTTGCAATCCAGAATTAGGGCTTTGGCGAGTCATTTTGCTCCATGCTACTGATGAAATGCATCCACATCCACAATGTGGTTCATGGCTGTTGATCGTGGGCACATATTTGAATTAAAGTGCAGAGCTTTAGTGAGAGCTGAATAGGAGCTACCTCTGACTACCTGCCCAAGTTCTTGTGTGGGTTCTGCAGCCTTTATTGGCTTCTGTGCTGCTGCAAAGTTTGTTGTGGCCAACTTACATATCCTTGGAGTTATTTCTTCATGGAGAGAAAAGATTATATGCACTTCATGTTTGTTGAAAACTATTACTCTATTCCTCTGACTGCCACATTTTGAAGTGGAAGGAGGATCTGGTCTCATCATTGTGAAAAAGATTGGTGTGTGAAAAAGTGTGATGAGCCGGAGAGTTTTGTGGCACCAGTATGCCCTCTGCCTCCAGAGAGGAGGTTGCTGGCATTTTCCTGCTGTGCTGGTAGGATTCCATGGGAAATATGCCCGCTCTGTGCAGCTGTGACTGAGGGCACTCTGAACAGAAGTGTGAAATAGGAAACATCGAGAAAATGATGTTCTCAAAGGTCAGGCAAAAGGTGCTTTTATCCCCTGTGGTGTATTTGCACTTTCATCTGAGAGGCTGGTACAAGAAAACCAGTCCAAACCAGCCAGCAAATTGTGAGGTTCTGACTCCCTGAAGCCTTTAGACCGGTGCTTAGTTCTCTTTGGAGCAGGCTGAAGACCGCAGTGTGACTGTTCATTGATGAAGCCAACAATATTTTTTCTATCTCTTACAGACTTTTTCCCTGGTAACTTATTGCCATGGCACTAAGAAATGATCCTTTTGGAGGTCATTCAGAGGGGTGGTCTTAGCACAGAGGACTCTACAGGAAGGGCATGATAAGATGTTCTGGTTTGCCACTTCCTTACTAATAAATATATTTTATTCTGTTTCTGGAATGGCAAAACAGGTCATGTATTGTCAAAGAGATGGACACATTTTAATAAAAAGTGTGAAGCTGAAGCAGTTTTGTAACATTTTTTTAGTACTTGTCATTCCCTTTGCTGTAACTGGTACCTCAACCTAATAAATGGGCTCTCATTTTATCTATTCCTCCAGTATAAGTCTTATACAAGTAAGGACTGTGAGATTTCACTCAATGAAAGGATTCTGCTTTAATTACTGTTATTATAAATCTGATTTTGTTTCTATTACATCAAGCTCGTATGAGGCATCTTTGATCAACAGAGAAGTCAGCAAAACTGCTGTTCAAATTACAGTTTCCTTTTAACTCGTGATGAAAGCTTTCAGTTTATTTTTGGCATTAGAAAGTCTGGGAGACAACGAGGTTATATAAGAGCTGAAACCTAGTTAATGATAAAGAAACATAGCTAAGAGCCTATAATAACAACAAGTCCGAAAAAGATTTTCCAGCTCTAACTCTTGGCCCTACTTACAGAACATGTAAACCAGTTTATGCCAAAGTAATGGTTGTCTCTGGTGTCATGGGATGCCACTTCTCTTAGTCAACATTTGTGGGAGAGCTGACTTCCAGAAAGACTGTGAAAGATGAATGAATTTCAGAGAATTAGGGTGTAAAAGAAGAGATTAATTTAGGACTTTCTGTGTCACTGAAGATAACAGTAAACACCTTGTTCAGGGAGAATAGGAATACAGTTGATCCTGTGGTCAACAGACAGTGTGGAAATCAATGGTTTTCTCAGAATGAAAACCAAAAGGAGAAAACCATTATTTTTCTTGATGGAAAGCACACTTGAGTGAAACTCAAATCTAAGTGCCTTTACAATTAAGTTTAGTTGCAAAAAGAATTGTGCTGAGTGTTATGCATGTAGCAGTATTTTATGCTTGCTAATGAAAGCCAACACAGTGTGAGTATCCTGATTTTCTCTGCCTAAGATGTTCCTTATCCCAGTCAGAAGGGTGTGTACAGGTGTGGACAGGCTGTGCCAAGGTGTGTGTGAATTCCTCTGTCCCACAAGAGGAGATCTCCAGATGTCTTGAGTGGTTTATAATGAGCAGAGATGTAAAACCTATTACCTTTCCCTGGAAGTATGCCCAGTGTTACTTTCCTAATCTTGGTTTTACCTCTTCTCATGAATGTCATCTGCATGTGAATGTAGGTGCACAAGACAGTGTTTGAATGTTTCTATGGCCTTCTGCTGCTGCTGTGTAAATTTCTCTTTTATTGTCCTCGTAAGCCAATAAAATAATTAAATGATAATCCCATCCATTAAACACTAGTGGCATATGTAATTAAGAGCAAAACTTTTTGCAAGAAGACTGTATTGTTATATAATAATGTGGTTATCCAAAACTGTTTATTCTACTTTATGAGCTGGAGATAATCCCAAAATGATTCAGTCCAGACTTTGATCTAAGGAAGAATAATAAAACTTTGATCATTGTTGTATTGGCAGCTGCTATAAAAAGCCTATGTTATATTTCTCTCTTAGTAACACTAGCTAAATCCAAAATCACTGATAAAAGATTCTGATGATTGCAGCTTAAGGATGCTTTCCGACTTGACCTGAAGTAATCTCTGTCCAAAAATGTCTGTAAATACTTTTTTCTATTTTCTGTTGCCAGATGTTTTGATATTTGGGATGCATGACAAAAATGTTTTGTGTACTTAGATGTGCAGTGCAGATTTGGAGTCTTGTGTTTCAAAGAAAATTGTTCTGGTTAAACAATTATGTTACATGATTCAATTCATTTGCAACAAAATTCTGGTACCATTGTCTTTATTTCTATCTTTAAATTTTTTAAACTACCAGTATCTGTGACTGTATTATAGTGGCCACAGTGATATCATGTTTGTTTTTATGCTTGCAACATAGTAAATATTTTCCTACATGTTTATGCAGGAAACAGCACTTGTGATGCCCCTGCAGCTGGACAGGGGAAAATTTTCTAGCTTTATTATTATAAAACTTATAGGAGAATGTAAAAAACCAAAAAAGCCATCTAGCATTTTTTTATCGTATGTCAGGATTTTTGAATATTTGGAATTTTAGGTGTCAACAAAGCTTGCAGACTTCTGGACTTTCTTTGGAAGTTTTGAATTTCTACCCCAATAGATTCAATAAGGAAAATGGCTGAAAACTTAAACTGAAATGGCAGTTGATTTTAGGTTCTTTAATATATTTTTTATTTCCAGATACAGCGTGACCTCAGTCCTTAGGTGGTGCAGGGGTTTTTCAAATCTGTGTGGCAGGGGTGTAGAGAGGTTCATGTAGCACTTGTACAAGTGTTTCAAGAGTCAAGTGGCATGAAAGGGCTGCATCTTGCTCTTCCTTCTGCCAGGCAGGCCTGGCACTGTGCATCTGGCTTGTTCTGTATAGCCTGTGGTGGTACAAAAGTTCAGCAGGGCAAGAGCCAACCTCTCCCTTCCTTTGAGTTTTCCTGCTGACTGGCTCCCTGCTTGACGCAGGTACTCTGCAGATCTAAGGTTTTCTTTAGGAACACTGGTCTTGTGGTTTGGCCAATAAATCCTATTGAGTTAAAAATGTTCAAAATTTAGGTTCGGGAGACTTTGTGACCTCTTGCAATTGCAATCTCCCCCTCTTTCTCTTGTCCTCTGCTGACAGCATTTGTGGATACTGGGAGTCCTCATTTTTCCTTTCTGCAAGGCACAGGCCAAGCAGACCAGTACTGTAAGATGCGTTTTATTCTCTGTCCATTGTTGCCACTCTGTATTTATCAAAAGCAAAAAGTCTGTGTGCCTGAAGGGGGATTAAGAATCCTACCATCTTGCTATTTATGATGCTCAGGAGGTATTTTTAGTAAAGGTTGTTGGTGCTGCTGCCCGAGGGAATGGCTGGGAGAGGGTAGGTCAGGAGCAGCCAGCCAGGACTAATGGGTCCAGTGGCTGGAAGTGCAGGTAAGGGGTAACCCCAGCAGAGATCCCGTGGGTGGCTGCGTGCATGTGCAGGGACGTGGACATGGACACACAGACACATTGGGAGCCTGTCTGGAGAACAGCTAAAGGAACTGGAACCACCTGTGCAGCCATTTGAAGGAGGGGAGATTAGTTCATGCTCTGTTCCACACAATTTCTCTTCCTGAAAGATTAGTGGAGTTACATGAAATGTTTTTTCTGTGATATTCAGCTTCCATAGCTGAACCTTTCCTCCAAATTTACAGATCCAGCGAGATCTGTATGTTGCTATTAGATTATGACTCTTTTCTAAGGAGGCAGGTCAAGATTGAGCCTTTTACTGTTACTAAATTTGCTTCCTATCCTTTCCTCTGGAGGCTGAGAAGCCATGAGAGCAGTGGGTGAAGGAGATATCATGAGCTATGGAGAGTGAAGAGCCCACCTGAGAATGATGAGCAAAATAAACATATTTAAAGCAAGAGAGGCAAGAGAGTGTGTGTGGAAATCCTTCTTCAAGCTGGTACAGAAGCAGAACTGACAGAGACAGAATGGCCCTGAATCTAAAAAAGATTAAAAGAAATAGGAACAGAGAACATTTAGAGAGTTACAGAAAGGAGTTGTAAGTGCTCTGGTGTCAAAAAAGATTTTTGTTTTTGTTTCTTTATTTTTGGACCCCCCAAGTAGCCTAGGAGTCTGTCAAGGGGAGTGTGTGCTGAAACAACTGTCCTTGGAATTGCTGCAAATATTTTAGTGTTTTTCTGAAGGGAGTGGAGGGAAGTATTGGAATGTAATAGCCTGAGGAAAAACTCTCTGCTGTCTAAAACCTCTGAATGCTTCACAGACTGATCTAGGAGCTGGTGCTCTGCCAGATCCTATTTTTAAGCAATTAGGTTTATGAAGTTATGCTTCTCTAGCAGTGGCACACAAGCGTAGGGCCTGGAAAGGGAGTGGGCAACACGTGTGCAAGCATATGACTTTTGGGAGGGAAAAATATAAAAGTAAGTTAGGTGCCATGCTTCCATGTTTCCTAGCAAAGGGCTAATCTTAAGTGAGACTCAACAGCTCCAGCCTTGGTGTGTTTCTATCCTGAATTACACGGTCTACTTAATCTGCTGCTGTCCTTGAATACATACTTAATTTTTTTCCTACTAATGCTTTCCTTGCACTGCAAGTTGCTGTTTCAGACAGAAGTATTAGAGTTTTCCTAGGGCAATGAGGAAACCCATCAGCTGAGGCACGTAAAGAAACTAGAAATTATGCCAACAGAAGTCCTGCGTTAAGTCACTGGGAATGGGTTAGTTACTATGTACTTTTGATTTTTGACTTGTCTAAAGACACCCGCATGTGCAGGCAAAACTGATCAAAAGTGTTTCCATGAGCGTAACAGTAGTTTTTCTGTTTACAAAATACACTTCATGTAAATGAAATTGGGGAGGCAGAAAAAATAGCAGGAAGAGAAAATAAAGTCCGCAGGAATCACTGCTGCTGCCTAAACACCAGTAATGTTATTAACAGTTCCAAATTTAACACTTTTAGATGGAATCTGTCTTCCTTCATGCAGGCTGGAAAGCTCAGTTTACTTAGTGTGTTCTCATTTTCTGATTTCCAGCAACAAATGTTGTTTATCTGAGATTTTTCCAAATTCTAGGATAAAAATAATGTCTTGACACCATGATGGGAGAGCATTTATAGTTCATGTTACTGTGCCTACTCAGAATCTCTCTAACGTGTGGAGTCCTTAGTAAAACATAAATTGCTGGGGTTTTTTTCCATGATTGAGTTCCAGAAACTATACTCATCATGGACTGAAATAGTTTTTGGATTCTATTAAGTTTAATTTTCTGCCCCACCCTCCTTAATTTCTGTAATGCAAAATCATCCAGTAGGAAATCTTTAATTCATCTTTTCATTTTGTTCAATATTATTTATCACTAGTATTTATGGGTTTTGTAATATTCTGTTCTTAAGAGTTGGTCTTGGGACCACAAATGTTCAGTATCAAATTCATTTTCCACTAGGAACTGGAAGATAAAAGCCTTTCTAAAATGGTTATTTTCCCATTCTGAAAATGTCCAGCAGTACTGTGCTTACACTTGAGCATATTCTGCAGTATCAGAGGGTGAGGCAGACACAGCAATTTGATCTTTCATGAGTGTTACAAAAAATAATCAGCATGTCTTTTATTTCTGATCTGTTTCTTGCCTGAACAACTGTTTAAAAACTGCAATGCTTATTTTATGGGCAAAGAATATATTGGCAAAAAATAATTTTTGGTCGTGGAGCTCTTAAAAGACAAGCTGTATTCTCTTTGGTTGTGTAAATCTGGAATAACTGTCGAGGCCAGCAGAATAATTCCAGATTTGTGCCAGTCAGAGAGAGGAATTGGTCGGATTTTTGGTGTGGCATGAAGCAGAGGAAGATATCGAGCATAGGGCTGGTTGTAGGGACAGTTGCCTGGAGGCAGGACAAGGTGCACGGCCTTTTAAGGCCTTTCACCATTAGCAGTGTGTAAGTGCTGTGGTTTAACCCCAGCCAGCAGCTCATCCCCACTCAGCCACTCACTCACTGCCTTCCGAGTGGGATGGGGAGAGAGTCGGAAGAGTGAAAGTGAGAAAACTCGTGGGTTGAGATAAAGACAGTTTAATAGGGAAAGCAAAAGCCGCACACACAAGCGAAGCAAATCAAGGAATTATTCAGTGCTTCCCCAGGGCAGGCAGGTGTTCAGGCATCCCCGGGGAAGCAGGGCTCTATCATTCACAATGGTGGCTTGGGAAGGCATCCCACCACCACTCCCTCCAAACATCTGCCCCTCTCTTCTTCTTCCCTCAGTTTTCTATACTGAACGTGATGCTGCATGGGCTGGTCTGTCCCTGTGTCGGGGTCAGCTGTCCTGGCTGTTTCCCCTGTCAGCTCCTTGTGCACCCCCAGGCTGCTTACTGGTGGGGTGGGGTGAGCAGGAAAGGCCTTGACTCTGTGTAGGAGCTGCTCAGCAATAATGAAAACATCTCTCTGTTATCAACACTGCTTCCAGTCCAATTCCAAAGCATAATCTCCCACTAGAAACCATGAAGAAATGGAGTTTACCCCAACCAAATCCAGCACCATGTTACTACACTGGGTTCTATGCTAAGGGACATACAGTTTTGTTCAGGTGTGTTTAGTCTGAACCCCTGTTTTGGAGACTTCAAAACAAGGGGGGGTTGCACATTCGTTGTATATATAAGCAGAACAGAAAGCCTCAAGAATATATAATTATTACAAAATTCAGCTGATAATGAAGGTACTTATACTTTGGCTTGTTTAAAATAATGTTAATTGTATACAGTGATTCATAAGCTGCATGAAGCTGAATAAGCATTCCCCTATTTGAAAGAACAGCAAGTGGGCATTGTGATCTTTGGGGAATCATTCATCCTGGCAGTTACAGGAGTCTAGGTAAAATCTGTATTTCATATAGAATCTGCTTTATCTGATCTAGGACATGATGTCCTGGAAGGAAGGTGTGAAAATTACTTTGAGCTGTTTCTGGAGTGTTATGACTGATGTCAGATGTAGGTTAGTGCAGAGAAGAGAAGTTGTATAAAACTTGGGAATTGATCCTACTCTTAATGAGTTCAATTTCTGTATATTAATCAAAATATTGCTGTCCCTTCCTCCTTCTCTCCTCTCTCCAGGCTAAACACTGCACTGAACTGAGTAGCGCTGATGAATTCTATTGCCATCCTGGCATACTGGAAAACTGCTAAAACCATGAGGAACTCCCCAAATTCTAGAGAGATGCCTTTATCCAGTTGAGTAAACCATGAGCAACCCCTTTTTTGTGTAGTGCATAGTTTGCTTTGTAGTCATGCCTTATCTTCTTTAAAGGACATAGAGTATCCGAATATAGTTGTTATTTAGTTTTAATACTTCTTTGGAATTGCTCGTGTGCCAGTAGGGGCATGGAGGTCTTACCCCTAATCTGGAGCATGGTGGCTTTTTGTCTTGGAGGACAGAAACACTGTCAGCAGGATGAAGAGAGCTGAGATGCTGTTCAGTAGCCTGGAGTAGGGATTTAGTGCAGGTTTTCATGACCTTTGCATCTTTTCATTATCTTTTACAAGGTAAATACCTTGAGCTACAAAACAGAGGACAGCACATTGCATTATGTTTTCTGATGCTGAATTCATGATCCTTCTTTGATTTCTTCTGTATATATATATATTTTTTTCCAGCAGAGATTTGGCAATCACTGTTTTTCAATTTCTTTGACATTTGGCCATCTGGAGCTAAGCAGGGCTTTAGTCACACACGTTAGCTGTGTGAAGTGGAGCAACGTAGCATCTAGGGGACAGATTCAGCTCTAAAGTCAGCACAGTGGAATTAGCAAAGTTGCATTAGGGTTGCACTGGGTCGGTCAATCAGGTGGCTGTTTGCTATGCAGGTCACTGAGAAATGCCTTGGTGTTTTCTCAGCGCTGAGGGAGTTTGGTGTGAAGATGCCTGGGTTAAACTGCTGCACACCAGTCAAATAATTTCCAGTTTTGTTTCTATCCTGGTTAAATCAAATAATAAGTATCTCTCTCTTGGTAATGCTCTGTAGAGCACTTGGGACCTGCAAATGGTCCAGAGCTAGTGCTGACAGAGCCTATACTTTTAGGCTGCATTTAGGGTGCGTGTTATTCCCTAGATATCTCCCCAAGATACCGTGTTCATGTAGCTCTCTGCCCGAGCTTTTCCAGAAGGGATGGCTCCAAAATTAGAAGTTAGTGAATACAGTGGCATTAGGTGGTTGATTGATTCACTGTTGGCTTGCAAGTGACTGTGTCCTGGGTACAGGGGATGGCATTAGATACAGTGGACAAGTTTCCTTACTTGTCCTTGGACAAGTACCTTTTTTCCCTTGAAAATGAGGCTGTCAACACACTTTTGGACAAAAGTGTATATTCCACAACATTATTATAGGTGAGATTTCCTCCTTCCATGACTGTGATGCCCAGCTTTTCTCTGGTCACATGAACAGCCCATAAGTGTTTTTGTGCCTCCTGGAACAAGGCAGTGATGGGCTTGTGTCTGCAATCTGCTGACTCTAGAGAATCTTGTATTCTTCTCCATCTTGAGTTGGGCTGAACGATTTGAGCTCGATGCTGTGTCTCAGCTGTGTGTCCATGTAAGGCAGAACATTGCTTTCACAGTGCTTTACCTCTACTAAGTTGTCCCTATGAGTGTTTTGATACAACCAAAAAGAGACTGTCGGGCTTTCTTGAAGAGAGAGTCTGATTAGGAGACTGGGAATGGTGCCATTTACAGGAGTGTGATCTACATTTCTGTTGCTGAAGTCCAGGTATGCAGGAATAAAAGCCTTCTGTTGCTGCTGTCTACACATCAGGGGTGTGATTTTAACTTGCCATGTGTCACATGACATAACATCTTTAATCGGGATAATTTCGGGAACAGTACAGGGAAGTCACAGTGGCTCCATTGCCAGCAAAGAACCTGTGTGTTTTGAATAGATTGAGCTGAAATCCTGATCACCATGACTGAATTGCTGTTATTTCCCAGGCTCCATAGGAGCTTGGGTATGGCTACTGCTGCCGTGGTTATGCCTTTGATGTGGTTTTAGACAAGCCCCTGAGATTAATTTCAGAATTCCTCTATCCTTCTTGGTTGCATTCTTGCAAATTATTGCCCAGTGTGCTGTCCAGCCTGTCATTGAACATTTTCTCCATGTGTGGCATAGCTGTACAGAATGAAAACCAGCAGGATTATAAATGTATGTAGTGTCAGGTGTTACCTCAGTTTTGTTAACGTGTAGTTTAGCTAACACCTGGTGACTTTCTTTCCTCTTGGCCTTTTGGTTTCCCTGCTGAAGACAGCTGCTCACAAACAGCTGTGTTGGTCCATTTTACAGAGCTTTGAGGATTAATGATTTTAATGCACAATAAAGGAACTTGGTTAAATCAATGTTTTCTCATTTGGTGACCAGGTTCTTTAATAATTAAAATGATTGCCCATAGTGGTTTTCTGCCTTTCCTGATGTCCAAAAGAGCCATTCTTGACTTGTCACAGGTGCTTCTATTACTGTACAGATGATCTGAGAGCTGAGTTTAACCACTACCATATGGTGGGGTCAGGAGCTGCGGAACAACTTCCCTTTTCAACTGCTCTGAAAAATATTCAGGGACACTGCAGAAGCTGCTCTGCAAAATCACCCTCCCTGGTATTTCCAAGATTTTCCCATTTGCTATAGGAGAAATGTTAAGAAGTGCAAATTATGGGAGATGAAGTATCCCAGAGGTAGTCCACATACAAATCAGTGAGAAAACATGGTGACACTCATGCTACTGTTAGAGAAATCCATTGTAAAGTATCTGGTCAGCAGGCATTTCCTCAGACTTACGTGTAGCATCACAAATGCTATTGTCAGACTGGTAAATGCCTTGAAATCAGTAAGTTGGGGAATGAAAATAATTTGAGACAGCAGTCATGGAACACATTTTGAGCATGGCCTCTCCCCATCACGGCCATCTGTTGTCACCTGTAGGTTGGCCTTTTCCTTTGAGTGTGGAGTGTCAAGCCAGTCCAGTGAACAGAACTGCCTGCTGGGGATGTGGCACAAATGAGGTGGCTCAAGGCCTTGTCTGGCAACATTTACTCTCATGGTTTAAATTCATACTCGAGTCTGCTGTGTGAAGTGGCTTGCATCATTAGATTTTTGGGATAAGTGAGCCTGAATTTGTGTTTTACTAAGTGAGTATGTAATTTAAAATAGTTAGGTCTTTATAGCAAGTCATTGAGAGTGTGTTTAATAGGATTCAGAGCACCACAATTAGGAAATTTTGTCTGTGTTGCCACTGATGCCAGTAAGAGCTGACCCTAGTTCTGTGATGCTCCACTGCTAAGTACAGGCCAACTCAGCCTTTCCTCTATGCTACAGCTTCTCTTCTGCTCTGGGGTTCAGCATTCCAGATCCCACTGCTTAGCATGATCTATGAGGGCAGGTGCAGGCCATGATATGGGAAAGGTTATATAAGAAG
>WAAG01026833.1:0-24228 GCA_013390105.1 Tichodroma muraria | reverse complement strand
ATCCAAGGGGGGGTAGAAAGCACAGGTGATAGCATAACCTAATAATGCTGGGTTGTTCCTTCTCTGTTATTTAGTTCGGCACACTAAGCATGTCTCCCATTACCTAATCCAGAGTAGTGTTGCCTTATTTGTGTAAGAAGAATGTTAATGATACTTTTGAACAGGCTTAAGTAGGATTGAAGTGTCATACAGATGTGGGTTGATCCTTTGCATGGGACTGTAGTCAGTTTTTTATCCAAACACATAGGCAGCTTTTTTGCTCAAATGTAGGTAGGTATAAAAACAAATACTTTGGAATTAGAAATACAAATTCTTTTAAGTCCACTTAGTAGCCTAGGGAATGTCTCAGTATCTCTAACACACTTTCCTGAAAAAATACAGCAGATATTTGAACACAACATTTCATGATGTAAGTCTATTTATATCAAAGTGTCATGTGGTTATAGGGAAAAAGAGATTTTATTTTTTCTTTGAACAGCATAAGTCAAAAGACAGAATTTGAGTTTTCCACATTTACTGCTTGAAATGGAGACATAATTAGGAAAATCTCTGTGAAAGTATTTTTGCTCTTATCCACCCAGTCACAAATTGATATAACAGAAGATCAACTTGGAGGAAAATAACCTACTAAGGATAACTTACAACCAGAGATTTGTATGGAGGCTATGTTAGGGAGCAAAATAGAGCAGGTTTAAAGCTGTGTTTGGATGACCTTCAAATCCCATCTGCAGTTTCAAGTTTCAGATGTCAGCTGCAAGTAGATCATTGCACCAGAAACACTTAGGCAATAAAAGATCAAGGATGTTCTCTCTTTGCATTTGTTTCAGAGAAGAGAGAACTGTGTTACCTCATTAGGAGCTGCTGTCTGTGGGTAGACTGATGGGAAATCTTGCACACTGGGTCCATGCATCAAGGTTGGAAATGGGAGTATCTCCACTAGATAAGATAAAAATATTAAAATCCACTGTTAGTATAACTGCTTCAGTCTGGTGCTTGGGTTTTATGCCATGAGGTGTGAATATCCACAGCTCAGAGCCATGCAGAGGAGCAGAAGAAAGGCAGAACTCCACTGGTATAAAGCTAAGTATAGTCAGACAGCTTTATGGCTTCTTGCCTCCTGAACTGCAGAATTCACCAGCAAATCCAAATGGCAGGCTGAAAGGAGAAATCTTCCCTAAGTCCTGTTTCAGTTGTGCACTTTCCTCTTGTGCTTTCCTTGCTCACATGGGAGAAATGGGGGTAAAGGGGAAGTATAATCAAGGCACTGTTACTTTAGAAGCAAAACCTTAGGTCAGAGGTTTCTTCTGGCCAGAATGATCCTGGAGTAGGGTGAAAACAGAGTGAGCCTTAGCTGCCTCCAAGAGGCATTTGGCAGAACTGAAGGGTTGCTCAGAGAAGAAGAAGCTGCTCTGAAGTGTCGTAAAAGCTTCAGAAGCTTTTAATTGTTACCACTGATGTCATTCAAGCCTGATTCCCACTGGAACTTCCTCTGTGTTAATTATGGTCCTGAGGATGATAACTTGGCAAACACAGCTGCAGCGTTGCTGTTGCACCAGTTAATTAATCATCCAGGCTGGATTGGAGAGATGTTTTCCTTTACTCTCATTATAAACAGCTGTAAAGAAATGGAAAGGTTTTGAGGACTGAAAAATCCTTGCCAGCTGTTTCACAGTGTGAGGGCTGCTGGATCCTCAGACTGATGTGCAGGTCTTATGTGTCCATGTTTTCAAAGGCATCGTGGTGCTTGTTCCCAAAAAAGAAGCATGAAACACATCAAACTGCAAAAGCAGGTCATCTTTGTCTCGTCAGTACAGCTATAGGAAAAGGCATTATGAATTAAATTAATACAGCTTTAATAACCTTTTAAAATTACTTGCACAGGTGAAGCAGACAGATCCTGTTAGGAATAAATTGAAGATACTCCCGGAGTGGCTTTCTTAGGCAAATGTAGAGGGATTATTTCTGGGCTGGTTTTGGGACTAGTTTGCACACTCTGGTGATGCTGATTTCACTGTAGGTTATTAGTCTTTCCTTGGTACATCTTGCTGCCCTGCTGCTTGAAGCCATGCAGACATCTGAAATACAGCTCATAGGATTCCCTAGCAAAGCTGCAGCTATAAGAATGTGGCCTTTGGAGTGACCTCTGTCAGTTCACCCCTGCAGTGATCTGACTGTCAGAACTCTATCCCAGCCAAAACCAGCACAGTGTCTCTTTATCTGGTCCTGTTAATCACAGGGAATATTTATGGACTTTGCTGTCTGAAGTGCAGACTGCAGCAGCTGAACGTTATTTCAGCTACACTTTGAAAGCCAGTGAGGTGACATGTATTTACATTGCTGAACTGGGTCACTCTTTTTCTTTGTGTAATTTACTTCTGAACATGCTTGGGAGCAGAAAAGACACTTTCTAACACCATTATTTGGTTGTTTAGGCAGATAAAAGCCTCAAGCTGTTATGTGTAATGTGCATCACAGATCCACATGGTGACATTTGAAGGCAAAAATAACTTCTAGCTATGTCAATAGAGGTGAGAAATTATTATTTTTGAGCTTGTAAATTAAACTAACTGCACTAAAGACATGTTCTTTGTATGTGGTGACAGGAAACTGATAAATATGCTGACATGTTTGTAGGGATAAGGATACCCTACAATCTTGTAATTATGTTCTTCCTCATTTGTTAATTAACTGATTTCCATGGAATTCTTGTGGAGAGGGGAGAGCTGTGTTTTATTTGTAGGGCACTGCAGAATTTGGTTTGTGTCCAGTGATTTTTCATGACAGGCTTGTGGCTTAAATAGCTGTCTGCATTGTCTGGAAGCACACCTGAGTCTGGAATGACCTTCCTGGTCTGATCTGGGAAAAGCTCTTGCAGTGCCCTGTGCTTGGAATATTCCCGAAGATGTACTTAATCATGCTACAGATGACCTGCATTTGAAGTGAAAAATAAAAATAAAAAGTGACCTGGCAAATGACCCTACCTGCTTTGTAGGGTGCTGTGGTACCTGCTAGAAAGGCCCTGGTGTCTGTTGTTGCGAACCTAGTAATATTTGTAGATCTTATTAAGTCCAGACTTCCAAAAAGATAGTGGAGAAAACTGGTGCTGCATTTCCTGAGCCTCTCATAATCCAGAGCTATCTTCATTTGCAGCTGTATTGCTTTAGATATGTCTTTCCTTCTAAATAGTAATTTCAGTTTATTAGTATGAAAATGATCAAGGTCAAGAGATTCAAAATAAAAAAAAAACACCACCAAATTTCCAAACCATTTTCCCTTCTTTGACACTAATCTGATCCATGAAGGCAGTGATTTTCTCAGTACTACCCTTTTTGGCTCATTTGGTTGCATCCACTTTAGGCCCCATGCAGTGAAATTGTACTTCATGCCTGAAGGAAACCTGACTCATGAGGTCACGGGGACTTTGACGGCGATACGAGAGAGAGCACTTGCCCAGCAGGTGAAGACACTGAAGATTCACACAGTGTGAAAATGCTGCCCAGGTACTTCCTTTGCAGCCAGACCACCTCAAGAGTCTGTGTCTGGCTGTGCTCCGTGGTAGTGCTTTATCTGAGCAGAGCGTGGGACCACTGGCCACGGCCAAAAATGTGCTGCCAACCCTGCCTTGATTCCTGCAATTAGGTTTTTTTTCCACTTGCTGTAGCGTGGTAGTGAGAATTAAACATAAAATGCTTTTCCCTTTGCTCCTTGTTTTAGTCTTTTACCATAGACTGCTTTATGGTACATTCTTATTCCCTGCATTAAAGTTGGAAAATGTCAGTTGCTGAAGGGAGAAATAGTTTTAGTCATGAACTAATAATTGCAGGCTTTGTTAAAGATCTGGATTTTGATTAGCAGAAATATACTTAAAATGAAAAGTTTGCCATGTGAATTTAAGAACTCATTACAGAAAATTGTGGAAGAATAATACCTTTTTGGTAATGTCACAGGATTTCATTTTTAAGGAAGAAAAAAATGTGATAAAAAGTTTCATTTATCCTGAAAGATATATTACAAGATTGATAAATTGTCTATGGGTAGCTTTTAATGCTAATTGGAGAGAAAGCTTTGATGATTTAGTGTGGAGGAGATACTTATCTTTTGTGCAACTACTGATAGATAAGGTGAATCTTGCTCTAAAAAAAGCCTTTATATTATTTGATTTGCTTTGCACTGGGAAGTCCAGCAAGGCTGGGGTGAATGATGGGCATTGTATCAAGCACCATTTACACACTGAGAGATGAGTGCCTGCAGCTTTGCTAACCTAAATAGACAGCGGAAACAGAGAAACAGTTTGTAGCCTTTATTTCTTTACTTATTTATTAATAAAGCAAGCTATAGGAAGCCTTTTTGCTAATTTGGGCTCCAAGATGTTGTTGTAAAGGATGTGTACTGGCAGGCAAATTGCCAAGAGTTCATCAGAGAAGCACAAACACAGTCCATCAAATGGATTAACCATGACATATATTATAGGTACATGTAAAATGTTGGAAAGTGAGTGACAGACTCTGAATCAAGTTAATAAAATTCACTTTGTATGGCAGAGTAGTTGGCTCTGTTGCAGCTAAATGGAGCTGTACCTATTTCAGAGAGTGCTTTTAATCAGAGGTATGTGCTGGTGGTGTGCTGCACTAGGAGGGTTGTGAGATACACCTTAATATGTCTGTCACGGTTTTAATTTTGGCTGTTGCAGCCTGACACATAGAGAATATGTGTAAAACCAGCATTTTAAATAAATTTCCTTGGTTTATTCAGATCACAATGTTGAAATAAAACTGCACTTTGCCTGACTGGAGATCTAATGTTCCTGCTGATCTTTAGTGAAACAGACAGAATCACTTAGACCATCAATATCTATCAATCTATTGATCTGTCTGTATTTTCCTCAAAAACTGAAAGTAGAAACTGATGTATGGAGGCCATTTGCCATCCTCAGATGGCGGCCACGAATTTAGGTCAATTCTGAGTGTAAGTACTAAGTCTGTCAGATCTTAAATATGACTTAGCCGCCGGCAGAACGGGTCGAGGCAGGTACGTGTGAACAGAGAGGAGCACAAACCGGCTCCCCTCGTCCTCAGGCACAACTGCTGATGGGCCTGGGGCAAAAGTCACACTGGCGTTCATAGAACCATGGGATGTGAGGCTGGGAATTACTTCTAAGATCATCAGCCCAGCACTGCCAAGCCCATCGCTAAGTTGTGTCCTCAAGTGCCACTTCCACACGCATTTTAAATCCCTCGAGGAACGGTGACTCCGCCATTGCCCTGGGCAGCCTGCTCAAGTGCTTGACAACCCTTCCAGTGAGGAAATTGTGCCTAATATCCAATCTGAACCTCCACGGCTGCCACTTGAGGCCATTCCCTCTCCATCCTGTGGTCCTGTGGGTTGTTACTGGATGGAAGAGCCCGACCCCCATCTGGCTGCACCCTGCTGTCGGGGAGTTGTAGAGAGCGATCAGCTCCCTCCTGAGCCTCCTTGTCTCCGTGCTCAGCACCTCCAGCTCCCTCACCGCTCCTCCTCGGGCTCCAGCCCCTTTGGCAGCCCCGTTCCGCCTCTCCAGCCCCCCGTGTCCTTCTCGCAGGGCGTGTCCGGCCCGGCCGGGGCCGTGCCCGCTGCTGGCGGGGGCGGCCGCTGCGCTGCGGGGTCCCGGGGTCCCTCCGGGGCGCTCGGCCCTCCCGGGCTGGGATGCTGCCATGGGGACCTGCCGGGAGCCGCGCCCTGCGGAAAGGGGAAGGAGGTTCAGCGCTGCCCGGCGCTCCAGGCAGTGCTCCGGCCCCGGAGCCTCCCGCTGCGCTCCGCTTCAGCCGTCGCCGCTCCTGCTCTCTGCAGCCAAAATTGCTGCGCAGCTTTTTGTTGCCGTTCATCCTCGCGCATCCCTCTTTGGCAGAACCTCTTGTTCTTCCCTTCGATTCCTTGTTCACCTGTAATTTTCCCATCGTCTCCAAATACACTCATAGTTTCCTTTGTGGCATCATTTGTATATATGATATTTATCATATATCATATATACAAATGATATATGTACTGAATTTTCCTCACCTAAAATTAATTATCCAAAAGAATACAAGGCTACAGTCTGGTTTTTATAAACTTTTTTTTTTTAAAAAAGGTTCTGCATTTAGATCCAAATCCCAGGTTTAGAATTGTTTGGATCTCTGTTTTCTGTTAAGAATTACCACAGTTAAGATGTTTTTTCTTGTGTATTCTTACTATATGCCTCTTACTGAATAGATTATTAATGTGTTTTTCTCTTAAGTATTTTTTAAGTTTTAAGTGGCTTTTTATGCTTCATTGTTCTAAGATCATCAGGTTCTACTGGTTTGAGTGTATGCACTGAATGTAAAGTGCCCTTGTTTAGTGGGAATTTCCCATTTTGTACCTGTATCCTACTCAGATTTTTTCCTGTTTTGCCTGTATGTTCAGCACTGGATATCAGTGACAGTTGAGGTGAAGGGATCATGTGGATATGAGACTGCGCACACTGACCTCTCAGAGTGTTGTACCAAAGTTTCTGAGCCCTCTTTGCTGTTTCTCTCTGGTTACTCTGAACAGTCATTGGGGGCAAGTGTTTACCTGGGTAAATGTGGAGCCTGCCCACATCACTGCAGAAAGCTTTTGCGTTTAATCTCAGCCTCCTCTGTAGATTGACAAGGCTTTTGGAACTCTGGACATCTGTAAGCAGTAGTTCACCAGGTTTGAACTTATGTCACTAAACAGTTGCAGTCCTATGGTTGTATTTCCACCCAGTTTAATCACCCTGCTTTCGTGTTATTTCTGTGTGTAATCAGTGCACCCCTTGGTAAGAATGAATGTGTTTTCTGGTTTGTTTGTAGATTCTGATTTGACTGGCAATAGTCATCCCCAAACTCCTGCTAGTTTTGCACTCCTAGCTATAAAATGTGTTTGAATGATAGAAAGGTGAAGTGACTTATGGGCACTGTCCGACATTCTTGTGTCCAGAGGAACTTGATGTTTGTGATTCAGTTTCTGAAGTCTTTTGGAGCTGTATCTACAAGCGGCCTAGCCCTGGAGCAGGTGAGCTTTGGTCTTTTTTGACTCCAGACATCATGGGATTTTAATTGCACTGTGTGAGCTCCTTTGAGTACCTCTTTCTTCCAGCTGATGGCTCTGGAACTGCAGGCTTCACCTGTAAAAGAAACAGGAAAGTCAGTTCTTCTAGAAAGAGGCTGATTTTATTTCATATTATAGTAGATATGAGCAAGAACTTCAGACTCTACAGATTTCTGCACAGTTTTTCACAAACTCAGTTTAGTCTTGGAGTGGGGAATCCACATCCCAGCTATTTTTCAGCGTTGTGCTTTTCTTTGACTCTCCCAACTCATTTAATCCCTTTTCCTTTCCTTTGGTGAAGAGGGTCAGTGTCCCAGGGTAGGAGTAATTTTCTACAACATCTGTGTTTCTTCCCAGTTAACACCGAGGTGTCAGGGGTGAGAGTCTGCCTGGCTGGGCTGGGCTGGTGCCCTCACCCTTCCCCTCTGTTATGAAATTGCTCATGATTCCAGGGGAGAGATTAAGGAAGCTGCAATGGAAATGAAACACTGACACTTTGATGGACTTCCCTATTCTTTACCCGTTGAGTTGGGCTTTGCTTTGCTGAAGTTGTTCTGAGACACCAGATAGTGTCATACTGAAACAATAGGATGGGAAGGTATCGAAGTACTTGTGTCTCTGTTGCTACAGTGGTATTTCTTTTTCCTTGTTATATTTCCTCTTTCCTGTTACTATTCTTTGGTCTAATAAAAGTAGAAGAAAAAAACTTCAGAGTTCCAATAAATAATTTAGAACAGTTACAGGGTTTTTTGTATCTAAGTGCATCCTGTTTCTATGCTTGTGGTGGAGAACAGTGCAAAAGGGCTGGTTAAAATCACTTATATTGCTTTTCCTGCTGTCAGTGTGAGTCGATGGCCTGCTGAGATCCTTCTTCCTGTGCCCTCAGTTCTGTGTTAACAGAAGAGAAGCAAGCAGTATTTTTTTGGATCTCTTGGTTTGGTTAAACACTCTGGCATGGATGGTATCCCTTTGCTCTGTCGTGCAGCCATTTAACAGTAAATTGTTCTTTCATTCCTCTCAGCAGTGCAGTCTGGAAACCTCCAACTGATTTGTTCTATTTTCCTTCCAGTGCACAATTTCAGTACAAGTAAGGGAGCAGGTCCCTTTTTGTTTTGGGTAGAGAAATTTAAACTGCAAGACAGTTTCACAGAAATATGTTACATAATACTGCGCAAAGTGAAAAGTAATTAATGTGGAGGTGGAAAAGATACCCTTACTACTCAGTGCAAAGCTGGGTTGCCTTTCTGACAAAGATAGTTACCTCCTACCTCTTCATTTCCATGAGAGGCTCTCTCAGAATCCCAATGATAAGAAAAAATAATTGTAAAATTGTCTCTAATCTTTAGCAGAAGCTGGCAATACAAGAAAAAGATTGAAGCTACATTATTCTGTCATCTCACCTGCTTGATATTTGGAAAGAGTGAGGAAATAAACAAGTGAGAAAATACTGTGTGCCTGCTCCTGAAGGCTGCAGAATTCTGCATTTTTCATCAGACCAGCCACATTCTCATCTCATGCTGCACTGGAGAAAATTTGCCACAGCCTTGTGAAACTAATGAATTTTTCCAGTATGGCTAAAATAGCAGTGTTAGGGTTTATGGAAGTTAGGAAAACATCAGTCTGTCTATCTGCAGTTACTATTGTGTTACTGTTATTGCAGTGTAAAAGAGATTAAACTCTCCTGAAGATGTTCCCTGCCCAAGAAATTGCAGGACTGCTTAATTTTCTCTGTTATACACTTCTTAAGAGGCCTGTCATAAAGATTTGTTTTGAAGTAATCTCAGGTTATATGAGGGTATAACAACAAGAACAGAGTCTGGCTAAACCTCCTAACTGATGCTGATCTGACTTAGACAATGTGTAATCATAGATTAAAAATACCCTGAGCTTGGTTACATCCTAAAAATACTCTTCAAAGTTCTTAGCAGCTGTTACTAGAAATAGTTTACTATTGCCTAGGCGGTACAGTAGAAGCTGAAAATATAAAAACTAGGATTCTTTTTTTCTCTTAAATATTCGTCATGTATACTCTGTGTTCAGACTAATATCTTTCAAGTCCTTGCGTTTTAGGCTGCTTAGAAGGACCAAAGTGCCAGGTGAAAGGAAACAGGAAATGTAGCATATAAAAAATACTTTTCATTTCTATGGGGTCGGTGGTACATGTTTTTCCAGAATATTTTGCAGTTCCAATTCCTTTGACTCAAACCAGAGAGTTTAGAAAAGAGAGGCTAACATGATCTATGCTGGAAACTTATGATGGAAGATTAAACCCCCTGGGATTATTGTCTTAGGCACCATTCTTCATCCTCTTTCTGTGTCATATCAGTTGCTAAAATTATAAATGGTATAGATGAGATAGATAAGAAACATCTGTTTTTTTCCTCTTAAAAATATCAGGGTGCTCAGTTAAATACAAATTGTGGGAAGCCTGTAGAAGGGAAAAATAAGAGTGCTTGGTTAAACTTTTAAAATCCTTGCAACAGACTTTTGATGAAATCACTAAATTAATGAAATGAATGAAGAGATTGAGTCTGTGACACTAATCCATCCAAATTCCTAGTTTTAATGAAATTAGAAAACTATTGTTTCTGTTGTCTTGTGTATGAGGTGAGAGGTTGCTCACTACCTTAAGACCATTGTAAGATGGAGAAAGGTAAGGGAAGGTGCTGCACCTATATGTGGTATTGCACTGGTTCTTTTTAACTTACAGGAGTTTGTACTAGCTAACAGATTTTTGATACCTGTGTCATGAACAGCCTCGGGCAGAGCACCTCAGCTTCTAGAACTGTCCAAACCTGAGCTGCATTTCTTTCTGAAATGAATGCCAGTCCATATTCTCCTCTTGGATAGTCTTCAAATCAGCTTTCTTTGTGGAACCCTGAAAACTACATAACAGTCTGCATCACCAGGAATGCTGTCCTAAGAGTTTGCGTTCCTGCAGAAATACTTCTGGTGTCCTACTAAAAATTAAAAGCATTATCATTAGAGAATATTAACATCAGTGCAATATTTTTTGGTCTGAAAAATTCTGTACATCCCTTGCTTTTCTTCTTAAAGTTGGAGGTTTTCCTTTTCATTGTAAGAACTTACTGTAAAATCCAGACAGGCGCTATATTTCTGTATTTATATAGTATTTACATTTATAAAACAACATTTTTCTTCTCTTATTTTTCCCCCAAGACCAAATTGGTGCATATGGTTTGGAAATGTCACTTACACAATTTTTGCCTTATAACACATCTTTTAAGATATCATACTTCTCACAGGTGTGCATTCTGAACACAATTCCAGTTCACTGGTAGGCATCCTATAATCCTCTCATTTACCCACCCTCTAAATTCACTAAAATCAACTCTATTTTGTGGAAGTCTTGGCAAAAATAAACAGTAAAAGCAGATGATGGCAAGCATGTTAATCACCTCTAGAGCACATTGCTCAGTTAGTGGTTTTGGGGTATTCCAAAGGAATGGCAGCATTAATTTTGTTACTGCCTTCCAAGTACATTCACGCTTAGCCTGTGGGAAAGGCAGTTGTGTTTGCAGAGCACAGACATGTCGTGGACGTGCACATGTGGGTGAACATGAATGTGACATCCCTGGAACGAGGCCCTGAGGGGCTGAACGTGCTGCGAGTGCCGTGGGCAGCACTGCACAGGCAGCTGCCACTGCCCAGGCTGCAGGGGCTGGCAGAGGGATGGCCCAGAGACTGCCCAGAAGTGGGATGCACAGGGCACTTGCTGGAGGTCTGAAGTGTTGGCAGTTGGTGAATTCTTCAGTCCCCTCCTGTGTCTCATTTCTGTTTCAGTGCCGTGGAGAAAGTGTGCTCTGGGCTGCGTGAGGCCTTTAACTTGTATCGCCTGCGTTCTTTTAGCAGCATTTAAAAGTTTTCCATGTAGGGTTTCGAAGCTTCCAAATGTCATGAAGATGAACTGTGAGCAGAGAAGAGGAAAATGCAAAGTGTATTTCATTTACTTATATGTTCTTCTAGAGGTTCTTCATGGAATTCTCTTGTGTGAAACAGTTTTGGAAACCCGTTTTAGCTACCGATCTGTACATATGGCATCTGGGTCAAATACTTGGTGTTGCCAATACAAGAAGTGAAATGAACAGGCGACAATGTCAACAATGTTCACTTACCTTTGATTTTCAAAGTAATTTTAATTGCTACAATTTAATTAATACTATTATTCTTTTATTACTACCATTTATATTACTATCTATCTAAGGGCTTCAAATTACAGGCACGTAAAGTGAGCGTACATCTTCCATAACCTCTTATTGACCTTTGTCTGATAGAAGGGAGAAGAGTGTTCTTTTCTGGACTATTTCTGATGCAGAACTATTTATATATTCTTTTCAATCCTCTTCCCTAAACACTGTCCAGTGTTCTGGTTGATTTTTTTGTTTGTTTTATGTACTTATACATAAACTGTAAGTGCAGTTAGCTTGCCATACTGTTCTAGCCCAGGGAAAGCTGCCTGTAGTAGCAGTAGCATCTTTGCCAGAAGATGACTTCACTGCTAGCAAAATACTTGTAAGATTTGGGACACTTTACAAATAATTAGTGAAGTTTGCAGTGCTCTCTGAGATTCATTGAAGTGGAAGAGTATAAACATTACATCTGCCATTTGTATCTGTTTCTTCTCATGGCAGTCTGTTTCTCACTTTGCAGAGTAGAAGCTTTGTGAGACCTGGGACCATGGTAGACACACCTCATTACAAGTAGCTGCAGTTGTTCTCTAAACTATACAGTACATTAGGTAATAAATAATATCTCATGTGTTCCTATTTATAAAAATGTCGAGTTTCTTTTTTCTTAAATCTTTGTGTTATATTTCATATTCAAATGAGTGTAAGAAGCTTACCTTCTTTATTTTTGCAGCTGCATGCAAATGAATAGCATTTCCTTTACTAGTTATAAGAGGGATTTGGCAAAAGGCAGACTGTACAGAAGCTGCATGGTTAGGTGGTAGATAAGACTGACATTAGGAAGATATTTTATCTTTTGAAAATGTTTTCTTGTTTTAAACCTTGCATTGCTTATACCGTCTTTATTCTTCTGAGTATGTCATCAAAGTCATGCATGAAAGAGGCCTAGACTCTTCTGGATTCTTTTCAGTGTGGACTCCATATCCTATACAACTGAAAAACCCATTTGCTTATTTAAAAGAGAATAATCTTCATACAGTATTTTTTTAAAAAAATTTACTGCAGCAAATTTTTTTCCATTTTGAAAGTTCAGAAGCCTGAGAGTTACAAAGATGATGTGTTTAATAATTGTCTTTTTGTTTTGAAAGCTATAAAGTGTTACTGCCATTTAAAAATCAGAGTAGACATCTACATTTTCCTATACAATTAAGTTTTAAAAAGTGACAGGAGAGTCCAAGGTAAAACCTTACAAAATTTGTATAGGAGAAACAGGCAAATTGATGGGGTCAGCTAAGGAGCAGAAAACCAGAAGGATTTAGGAGTATTCCCCTGCTCTCGGCTGTCTGGTTAAATTGGGCAGATACTCCTTATGAGGCTTTGTGTGTGTAGTGCCTAATGTTATTTTTTCTTGTCTGGAAAATTCACCTGATGAGTGAAGATGTACAAGTTCAATGCCAGATTTATGACTTTACTTTCTGCTGTTACAATTCCATTGCTGCTGCCCCACAGAGTTCCCAGGATGCCTGTAACAGGGAGGAGGATTAGATGGATGTTAGCATCACTTTTCTTCAATTCAGAACCACTGACTTGCCATAGTTGATGACTCTGACTTCTCATTTTAAAAATGGTGCCTTTTAATTAGAAGAAATGCAACTTGCTTTTATACATTGCTACTGAAGCATGTGGCTGCCATCAAGTGTGTGGCTCTGATATGTGTATAATAATACAGCATGGGGCTGGGACAATATGGATAAGCCTGTGTCTATTTTCTCCAAAGATTTAGGGTATCTTTTGGGATTCAGATTTTACTACTGAAAGCTGGCTTAAACAAGTTTGGGTACTCTGGTAATTGGATTCTTCAGTGACAGTGCTTTATGAAGTTGTAAAGGAGTAGAGTGGCATTTTACAAATGAGAAAGATGGAGTACTAAAGTATTTAAGTAAATACTCTCTAATCATTTTTCTGTACATGTGTGAGGATTTTATCTTGAGTGTTGATTTAACAGGAACGGAATGGTGAGGGTGGATCTTTTCTTTAAAAAGTCTTTTTTCCTTAAAAAATACTTTAAAAAATACTTGGCCAATTTTTTTCGGATACCTAGTAAATTCAAGTACTATAGTTTTTTGGGGGCGCAAATTTTTGATAGAATTTGATTTTTGAGAGGTTACACACAGACCATCTTTAATCATATAAAGCAAGAGATTCAGCTGTTTGCCTGGTAATTCTGTTTTCCATTTCTGTTGCCATCCCTGTCTTGTTCCTTTACCACACTGCATTGTCTGTTTCAAGCAGTATTAGGAACAGCCTCAGAAATGTGAGTATGGTATTTTATTTAGTGAGCTTTCTAGGCACACTTCTCATCCAGTTCTGTATAAAGATTCATTTACAGAAAAAAGTAGTTTAAACCAAATACTTTTAAAAAGTATGGACTATGTATCTGGACCTGTCAGCCTTTTTTATCTGAATAATTCCTATTCAACTGAAACTGTCTCTCATAAATATCCTAAGATGAATCTGTACCTGTGAGCAGCATTCCTTATCAGCTCTACCTGAGCACTTGCTGACTGCTGATAAGGTGAAAGGGTGATAAATACACTGTCATGTGTATTTTACTTAGTGCTGATGAATCCCACCACCTCCCTTTTTTCCAGTGAAGGCAATAAGCACAAACAAGTTTGAATTTGAAACTGGCAATAGCAGCAGTGTTTAGAAGAGCTTTTAGAGATTGAGTCTTCTCACAAATTACTGATACAACAGAGTAGAAGAAAGACTGTTTTCTCTTGGGGCCCCATCATGACAAATAGCATTTTATGTTCCCCAGGCTTGCTTCTTTCCTTCCTTGTTTAGTCGTTTCAAGAGGAGAAAGTTCTTGCAAAGTACTGGTGTTCCAAAGCCAGTCAGTCTGGAGGCAGCACTTGTGATAAGTGTTTGCCTGCCCAGTGACCATGTAGAAAGACACACTTATGTACAGGAATAAACAGATGTGACAGGGAAAGGAAGAGACAAAATTCATTCCATTACACCATTACACAGAATATATTAGTTTGAACTTTTTGTTTTTAGCTCTCATCAGGGAATTTCTGTGAGGAAAGACTATGACAGATTCTTGGCCTATCTGTGATATTTACATCGGATATTTGTCAATTATACATTGCAGTGCAGCAGTGAGCTCCTTGTGAAGGTGCTGGTTAATACCAGCAAATGTGAAATCAAGATTCTGACTGCATTGAAGTTCCTGAAACCATTTCAGAGATCTGCGATCAAATTTTAATGTTGTAGTTATTTGTTTTCCTCATCTGCATTTAACTGCTTGCTATATTTTTAGATGTATCAGTAAGTTATTTAATACAGATGATAGGGTCTGATTACTGTATGATGGTACTTTCCTCTGCTTGTCTCAGTGTTGCAAGAAGTTGTATCCCATGTAATAGACAGCTTCTAGCCGTAAGTGTTACAGTTTGCTTATACAGTTTCTGCATTCACCAGTTACAATTTTACTGGTAGAAGACATCCCACACAAGGGATGACTTGAGCCTGTCTTCAGTAGACTATGGACTTGCAAGTCAGCAAAGTGACAGGTTGCCTTTGTTCTCACATTTCTTCATTTCTGCTTTTCCTCACTGGGATGTCTTCAGTTTTTTTTTGGTCTGGAAGAGGATAGGGGTATCCACATGTTTCTGAAAGTCAATATTGGACATCTTTTCATTCTACTGCAAAATGTAGATGGACAGTAAAACAAAGCAAAAAAATTATTCACAGTTAAAAGTAGTTATTTTAATCACAGGATGAAGTTCACAGGCTTCAGACAATCTGCTGTGTTCTCAGGGTCTGGGTTATACCCCCAAGCAACAGTGCATTGGCAAGTCCTATCCAACAGGCGCTCCGAATGTGAAACCCCTCCTGCTTACCAAAGTGGGAGTTCTGTGTATTAGGACTTCATGTCAGCCTATTTCATAGTGCACTAAAGGTTGTAGAGTTCTTTGAATTCTTTGGGACAAATGGTGCTATATGTCTAATTCAGAGGACGGTGTGGATAATTGGCACAGATTCTGTAAAGCAGCATAAAATCTGGTTTGTTTCTTTCTTCTCCTGCACAAGGGTTACATAAAATCTCTCAGGAAACCTACAATTAAAGAGGATGAAGCACTTTAAGTATTTATAGGTTTTTGTCAGTCCTAGTGTTAGACCTAAGGCAAGAAGAAACAACCATTGTTTTCCAGTGCACATTCATTTTAATGTTTTATCATGGTGTGCGCAAGATTCCTCAAGAATTCTGACACAGGTGGGATTTGAGCTCAGTCATCTTGGATGCCACTGCAGGCGTTCAGTTACCGCCTCCTTCTTGCTCTTCCCTGCTTGTCTCCTGCTGCCTTTCTGCTCATAGCTGTGTACTGGTAGTGTTGGCACTTCCACAAAAGCACCCAGTGAGCAATGGTAAAGACAAGGAGAAAGAATCATGGTAACCCCCTCCTGTCACACACCCTCCTTGTGCTTGCATATTGCAAACCCGTAGTAACTGAAATAGGTGGCAACACAAGGACGAACTCGCCTTGGTTTGTGCTGTTCCAGGTTTCAGCTCTGTTTCAGGTACAGCTCTGGAGTCCAAAGGTTTACGCTCATCTGAAATTCAAAGTAACTGGTGAAGCCTTCGGTTAATACCCAGACACTGGGTTGATTTTCCTTAGGAAGTCAGTGTCACACCGGCTGGATCAGTGGAATGCTGCTCAGTTCCTCCACTGCTCATCACTTTAGGTATGTGAGCAATAAATACAGATTCTTGCCACATATAACAAAGCTACTCCAATTAGGCAAAAAGGTTGTCTGACTAATTCTGTTCTTTTAGTAATACTGTAAGAGTAGAAGGTGACTTAAAAATCGTGATCTTAAGGAAAACGTGACATTTGAGAAAGTGGGGAATACTGCTTGCAGCTTGTTGTGGAAAATATTAGGAAGATGCTTGGCAAGCAACGTGAGTTTCTTCTCAGCTTGTTTTGCCTCCCATCTGTCTGTTTGACTTTGTTCCATTCTGAAAATGTAACTTCCTTGCATTGTCAACTCGTGAAAGGGTGTTTGAAGGAAATGGTTCATAAAAACTTCATTAAAGGTTTGGGGGGAAATGGCAAGAGCAGTAAATCTGTCAGAACAAGTTATTCCTGTCCACAAGTGAGGCAGCTGGCAACCCTGGTTATAAGGAAAACCCTCAGTGCTCAGCGACTGCTACCAGGTCCTTGAGCCTATTTCCAGCTCTGAAGACTTGTGTAGAATGTGGGGTGTTTTGGTTCATTGCTCTGAGCTCCTCGGTAGTCTCTGTACATAGCCTGCACTTGAGGAGGAGCTGAGGGCTGTCGAGTGCAGCTCAGATCACAGTTGGCAGCATCCACAGCATTCCACTGTGATTGCCTTTGGAGCGAGGCCCGACAGATGCGTCATTGGCATCTGCTGCTTTTTCTGATGTGAGGGAATGGGACCCTGTCATTCCTGACACCCTGTGTTCCTTGTCCCTCACTGACCTCCAGCCATAACCTAACCTTTCCAGGAGACTGGGGGTGGGAGAAAGGCTGCCCCTAGCTATTCCAAGGGTTGCTTTTCTGGAGCACACAAGGCTTTTGCTGCCAAATATTTGTGGGAAATACTGCACTTTTCTGTAATTCTGTAATTGCAGATGGTACATGGCTGTGCTGTCCCATGTACATCAGTATAGTCACCAATACAAAACTAGTTCTCTGGTAATGGGATTTAGGGAATAGTAAAGTGGGATAACAGAAGGATTTTAAATAAGACAGATTTTCCAGTTGTTCACTACTCCTGTCATTGGTCTGGGACCTTCTGGATGAGTTAAACATGCTCAGAACTTTTGTGGATGTTACAGCCCTGGAGAAGAAGCAAAGATATATGAATGAAACAGTGCAAGTGGTCCAGGCAATCCAGTGTCTCTGTATCGCTTTCAGATATTACTAGGATATTTTCTCTTTATCCAAAACAGTGAGTTTTACAGCCACAGTTTGGTGTTAGAAGCAAGAATGTAACAGCCTTACATGAGAACATGTTGTGTTACAGTGTAATGACCAGGAAGATATTGCAGGAATGTTTGTTTCTTTCCATTTGTTCTCTGGCCTCATAGTCTGACATGGCCTGATGGAGAGACATAGGAACAATTAATCCAAATTAAATAAAGAAGTGAATTCAGAGTTAAAGGGACTCTGATTAATCTTAATTTATTCTTGTAATGAGCTAACTGAAATTGATAAAGGTCACTCTTACTTATGAATGAGAGTGTCCACGAAAGACTTTGAAGTAGTTTCTGTAATCTATTTCTGAAGCTGATTTGAATTAATTTTCTGAAATGTCTGCAGGCAGAAAACCCATTACAGTCTGTGTGTAAAGACTGCCAGCATTCAAAAATAATTCTGCCTGTCTACATCTTCATCCTACCTGCCACAGCTGGTAATTATTGTAAAGAGGGATCCGCTGCAGTATCCCAGTGGGCCGTGTCCCCAGTGTCCAAGTTTCTCCTCTGTGGGAAACCATTGCCTCAAGCCTGCATCAGGGGCTAAGGACTCATTCTAAATCTGGTACATTTTGTTACCTCCTACTCCCGGTGCAGCAATTTACATTTGCTTTACCCTGGCTCTGATGTTTGCCACCTTCACCCACAGCTGAGGGAGCAAGTCTTTAAACACTTTTTCCAGCGCTTAAGCCAGAATTATTCTGTGGTTCAGCTGCTGGGTGAGACTAATGCCAGGTTCCCCAAGGAACGAATGCACCACCTGGCCAGTGAGCTCCAGCTGTCTGGCTCTGTGCCTTGAGGGCCTCCTGTACTGCCAGATCTTGCCAGTTAGTCCCGGCATGTAATTTTTTGTTGTTGCTGTTGTTCTTGTTAGTGACTCAGCCAAGATTGTTATAAAGAAGCTGTATCTCCCTTTTAAATTCAGGAAGGCTGTAAAAAAGGAGGAAAGGATGGCTGCATGGGAACCGCTCTGAGCTTTTTGTTATGTTTGCTCTCTAAATTAAAGCTTGAATATCACTCTTATGTTGTGCCTGTGCCACTCTGCCACGTGGAAAAATTGAAGATATTCTGACAGGCTCCTTTCTTTGCTGGTTGAAGAAGGATGTTTGAACAGCTCTTCAAATTCAGGGCCCAGTTATAGGGTATTTTTAAAGGCTTGTGCTGGTCATGGGCACTAATTCGGCATCACAGGAGATCTCTTTTAAACTCGGAGCTGCCTAGAAAAGGCCTCTACTTTTGTGGGATAGTTCTGAGGCATATGCAGAGGTGATTTCTTTTTGTTTTCTGTCCTGTCTGTTGCTGAGTGCATTGACTTCCCAAGAGTCTTAGTCCCTTGCTATTGAGTCGATTGTTTCCACAGTAGCACTGCCGTGGATCTGGGAGATCTGAGATCTGCTGCAATGAGACGGCGCATTAGGGTCACAACTAAAGAGCTGCTCTGCCTTGTCAGAGGCACCGCCAAGCCATCAAGTGCTCTGATGCCTTCTGCCTTGCTTGTGAAACCATAGCTGCACCGGGCTAAAGGCTGAGCCCTTGCAGAGCTCTGTGGATGCTGTCCAGGAGCTGGAGTCGGGCAGGCTGTGGAGCCGTTCTGTGCCCTTGGTGGCCGGCTGTGCTGGCCTGCTGCCAGCAGCTGCCCTGTGCCAGCAGAGTCCCAGCCTGGCTCACGCCTCTCGCTTCCCAGAGTTCTCCTGGGGCATGGCACGGCTTCTGGAGGTGGCTCTCGTACTGCTCTGAGGGCACACAGAGCTTCCCTCACGTGTTTGAAAGGCAGAGGCGTTTGTCCCCAGTTCTGGAATCGATGCCACCCTCGGGGAACACAGTGCTGAGTTCAACCCCCCGTGGGGCAACCAGGGACGTAACCTGGAGGTCACTTGGACAGTCAACAATGCAAGTTTGTTTGTCAGTCTGTGCTTATTTCTCTGCAGAGACCTTACTGCTCCAGTGGGTAATGGGACTTACACAAGAAGTTTAAGTGAGAATTCAATTAAGGAAAGATTTGGAGCCATCCTCCCCTCAAGTAGATTTTTCCTTAAATAGAACTTCTTTATTCTGTGCTGCAAATAGGAATTCACTGCAGGCAGCTCTGAAATATGCATTTCAGCTTCTGTATTATTTAGTTCTAGGACAGGACAGTTAATTACCTCTCCAAAGGCACTGGAGCTATTTAAAATATTTCCAAGGTATTCCCAGCTTGTCTCCTGTCAGCTTGCCTTACGGTGGTTTTGTTCATAATGTGTATTTAAATTTATGAGAAGATGCTTTCACATTTGGGTGTGTGTGTGTTGGAAAGGAGCGTGTGCTCTAGTATGGCAGAACTGAGTAGGAAGCAGTGCCTTCTAGAGAGTCAGGATTTATCATCTGCTTTAATTGCATTATATGCTAGAAGGTTTTTGGTTTTTAAACAACTTCAATGGGACAGAAACACTTAGTCTAGTTTTTTCTCCCGATTTTGATGTATCTTTACCCAAACGTAAAATCATTTACATAGAAGAGCAGTGTTTTTCATTTCTAATTTCAATGTAAAATGCATATTGGGCTGGAGGTACTCCTGATTATTTCCAGAATTAGATTTTTGGTTTTCTTATGTGGTTATAATTGAAAAACAGTAAGAATGACTTCTGTGATGACCCAGCTCATTTGTTTAGTTTGGCAGCTGCTTGTACTCTCAAATTATCTAAATGTGACTTTTTGGAAAATGAGAGTTTAATTCTAAAATTCCAGGAATTTCTGCTTTGCAAATTGATTTATGATCATAGTGAGGAGTATGTCTATGTTTGCTGAGATAGACGACTAGAAAAGGGGGGGGCGGGGTGGGAATTTAGTATGGCCAGATCAGAGGGAGATTTTAAAAGACAGTTCTGTAACATAATCTGCTTTGTCTTGGAATAAGTTCTGGGTGGCCTAGAGATGAGGAGAATAAAGTCTTATGTCTTTGATACAAAATGACCTCTCTTAAATGTGGAGTCTAAGACATTTAAGGTTTTTGGTTTCTTTAGGTTTGTTTTTTTTTTTTTTTTTCATTGGTGGATTCAACTATGGCAAGATTGATGAAAAAAATATACTCCTCATAAATTTAGTCTAGACACCACCAGGATAATTTTCTTGACCAGGTGTAAGTTTAAAAATAGTTTTTGATCCGAAGCTGAAAATAATTCTGAGCTGGAAAAATTAGTGACATTGTAATAAATTTATCTGGAAACTGAGCTTCCGAGAATATGTGATCCATTTAAAGGTTCTACATAAAAAGCACAGTTGCTCAGAGTGGAACAAAGGATCTATGTTTACATTGCAGGTGTCTTTAAGGAATGTATTATTCAGCCTTTCCTATTGCTGATGGCAGACAGGTACACCAGGTGGAATTTGTTTTGAACTGCCTGCTCTGGCAGCACAGCTGACCTTGAGTGCAGCTTCTGATCCCCTTAGTGCACATAAACAGCCTGCTAAAAGGCCAGCTATTTGTTGGGTGGATTTTTTCTCTTTCGATTTGTCATGGAGTGAATATGAAACTCATGATAGAAATTAGTAGAATTGGTGTGTGGGTGTCACCACACCAGTGTGCATAAACTGCTGACTAAATGCTCAGTTAAATGCCATCTTAATTTCATTTGCTTGTATTAATTTTTGTTCTTAGAATTGTTCCAAGGGTTCTCAGAGGCTGAAGGTTAGAATTGTTTCCTGATTCATCTGGGATGGATGGCTGACTGTAACAGCCCATTCTTTAAACAGAAGAAACAGGCCACATCTTAGCTACTTCTGTTCTTTGTAGGAGAGCAGATTAATTAATAACAGGAGAACGAGGTGTTAAAAGGCCTTGCTGGTATCCCTTCTGTGAATATAATAGGAAAAAGATGGACAGAAGGAGTAAGTTATTATAGTAATACAGGGGAAAGGGAGGAATTCTCAGCTGGTGACAAAAGTGTTGATTGATTCCATTTCTGTCTGGCCTTTGGTGTGTGGCAGGGGTGCAGCTTTGAGAAGTGTGCTCACTGTCCTCACAGCCACTACACAAAGAAATTGATTTCACATAGCAAAATTGTAGTCAAACTGGGGATTATGGGCCAAATGGATGGAGTGCAAAGTTTGTGGAAAACTGGCTAGACCTTCAGGCTTGGAGTATCAGTGTCCAGCTAACGGCCTGTGCCAAGCAGTGTACTTCAGGGCTTGTTGCTGGAGCTGCTCTGTCCAACATCTTCATCAGTGACCTCGGTGGTGGGGCAGAATGTCTCCTCAGCATGTTCACGTGTTGGGAGAAGCAGTCAGGGCACTGCAGGGAGAACAGGGCTGTCATTCAGAGGCACTTAAGCGATCTGGAAGAATGGGCGAGCAAGAATGTGATGGCAAAGATAGTGGCAGTCTTGCACATTAGATGGGGTTGCCATTCTGGGAACAGCTGGCCAGGTGGCACCTCTGCAGAAAAAGACTGGCAGGTCCTGAGGGGCAGGAACGTGAGTCAGCAATGTGCCCTGGTGACACTGAAAGCTTGCTGCAGAATAGAGTAAGATTTACAAGATTTGGCAGAAGACGGCTGGCAGATAGGGGAAGTGATTGCTCCTCTATGTTCAGCACTGAGGGCTTCCTCTGGAATAGTTTCCAATTTTTTTCCAGTTTTACACTCACCCTCCTGTGCAAAAAAGATGCTGACGAATGAGCAACAGCAGCAGAGTGCTGATTAGGGATCTGGAGTTTGGGACCTGCATGGAAAAACTGAAGGCACTGGCTTTGTGTAGGCCTAGGGAAGAGAATGCTAAGGGCAGGTACAATTGATGGTGTCGACTAGCTGAGTAGATCCATGTTTTCTGTATAAACCCCTTCCCATACTCTTCTTGGTGCATAGTGGAAGGGCAGTCACAAAGTGCACCAAAAGAAATTCCAACTAATTAGAAGGAAATCTTTTTTTCACAATGCATTTGCACAAACCCTTGATAAGATTACCCAGAAAAGTTGTGCAGTCTCTGGAGATTTTTAGACATTGATGGGAAAAGGCCCTGAGCAACTTGATCAGGTTTGGACCTAGCCCTGCTTTGGGCGCAAGCTTGAGCTAGAGACTTCAGAGGTCCCTTCCAGCTGGATTTACTCTGTGATTTTCTTTTAAGCCTCTGGGGCTCTGATGGCAGTAGACTGCTGAATATAGGGGCTTCTGCCTTTCAGCAATTTGACCTGCACACTGTGGTCTGCAGTCAGTAGGCACAGGCTGTACTTTTTTTAGGCTGAAATCTTATCATCCTTACTCATATCTTAAGTGACAGTAAGGCTGACAGTGGGCTGCTTGTAAAAGCAAGCACTAGCCATGAGGTAGGATCTGACATCAGAGGAGTTTCAGCATTCACGTAAGCGATATCTCCTTCTCCATCCCCCAAGCATTGCTCTGGCTTGTCAGGGCTCTTCCTTTTAAACTTTGTCCTCCTCGTGGTGAATGACCTGACAAATGAGTGATGGTCCATGTGAATTTCAATATTTTTGGTCTCTTGTCCCACGTGTAAGTCCTTGACAGATTTCTGCTTGCCGTAGCAGAAAATTTGGGCAGAGTGGAATAAGGAGTTGCAATCAGATGAGCTCTCTGTTCTCTGAGTGTGTGGTTTATAATGCATGGAGCACTGAGGAGCAGGAATAGCAATGTGGAACTGCCACTTAGTTATGGCAGGTAACAGTGGACATGGTTCTCATTTTCTGTCCTTTGAAACACAGGTGATAAATAAGTAAATAGAACCACTGATTCTGTGGTGCGTCCCTTGTGTGTTTTAGCTAGAAGCAACAGCCATTGCCCTACTTCTAAAGAAAACATGCAGATATAAAAGCATGTGAATGTGAATTAAAAGAAGAATAAATTTTCCTTTCTTCTGCCTTAACCACCTCTATCAATTTTAATCCTGCTATCAATTTTAATCGTGTATATTTCTGATTGTTTAACTTCCTTTACTGCTTATTTGTTAAGTAACTGAGTGCAGATGCTCCTGAGGTCTGTTACATTAACACTTTCGGCTTTCTCATCTTACCCTAGCAAAAGAAGAAAAACAACCAAAACAAACAAACAACAACACCCCCCAATATTATTTACTCAAATGCACTACTGGTTAACATCCTGATATTTCCATTGAGCCTGTTAATGAGACATGTTAAATTTATGGTTGTAAAAACTCCTTTTGTTTAGGTTTCTGTATCACCTTGCTTTAATCCCAGTGATAAGAAAGAAATGGTTTACTCTAGAGTCACATCTCATATGTAGAAATACCAGCGGTGATAAAAATTTAATGAAAGAATTTTTAATATAATCCAACAGGCTGAGATAAAAATTGCCTTGCAGCAAAGGAAAAAAAAGAGTTATAAAGCATCATTTGAATTCTTCCAATATTCTTATCTATCAACAGTGCTTAATACTTAAAGCAAATGTAGGACTATAAAACCTGTAACTGTTTGAAATATCTCCTTTCTAGCAGATTTTTGAGACTTGGTCTTTAGATACATTTCTGATTTATCTAAGCAATTCTAAGTTATTGAAGAGACAAGTTCTTTTTTTGGTGGGCTACACTGTTCATTTGTTCTAATTTTTAATATTCCCATCAGGTGCATCTGCACTTAAACCAAACAGAAACTGTCTTGTGGATTCTAGAAATTGGTTGAAATTCAGTTTTACCTAGAAAGAGACCTTTGTGTGCTTGGGGACTAAGAAGAAGGATTTTTGCCATATGTTTACTGGGGGGTGAATGAGAGAGAAGAATGCTGATGCCTTGTTTGATGACAGGATGGTGATGGGTAGGTCTCCAAACAGGGATGTGTTGCTTCAGTTCAGTCAAAGAGAAATGTACCTGTCAGGACATACATCAAAAAGTGTACGATACCTGTGAAGGGAGAAAAAAGAGCCATTTTCATGGATGAAGTTGTGACAAGAGAAGTTTAGGAACATCCCATTAATAAATTTAGTGTAGGATCTAAAGGAAAGTTAATCCCTACACCAGCTTTCCCATGGAACTTGTAAACATTGCATAGAATCATAGAGTCATTTAG
>WAAG01026825.1:3444-16827 GCA_013390105.1 Tichodroma muraria | reverse complement strand
CAGAGCTTCATAAGAGGAAAGAATTATCCAAGGACTGTAATTATTTATCCAGCCTGGCAGATATAGTAGGTATCTTCCTATTACATGAAAGCACAGTATTTCTTACATGTGTTCACAAAAGAAGGTAATTTTCTTCAACCACAAGCTGTTCTTAGGTGTAAAAGAGCTTTTGGAAAACAAGACTTTGGAGCAAGCAATTACACTCCCCTGAAATACTTCCCAAGATTAATATTTTGTGTTTAAACTGCAGAAGTTGCACATGGCTGTGCTTGGCTGATCAAACTGATGCATCTGTTAGAGAATCACATGCATTTCTCCTGAAAATGGTCTCAGAATAATGCTCACTGAACATCCTTGCCAAAGACTTAGCATTTCAGTTTAGTCTTTGTGCAGGAACTGGGTGATTAATCTGATTTCTCAGCCTTTGACATTCTTGGATAAAAACACAGCCTAGTTAAAGATAAAAAGCATTAAAGTATTTGAAGAAAAAGAAAAGCAAATGAGGTGACTATATACATTCTGTTCCTAAGTATTTATGAAACTGCAAAGACAGATCTACACATTAATAGAGAAATTTCAACAGAAAATTAAGCTGTTTATTGCTTTATTTAGCTTGAATACCTTTGCAATAAGTCTGTGTTTTAATTTTTCCCTTATCCCTCTGATTTTGTATTCAGTCAGCCTTCAAATGAGTGTAATGCTTTCCAGGAACTGGATTCCCACTGATTTTGGGGAACTTTGGCCTCTTCAGTTCCACACAAGCTTCACATCATAAACAGACGCTTCTAAAGAAACTGGGAAACCTTGGAGTTCAACTCTCTTATCTCTTGGCTAGAACAGTATAAGCATGGAGTCAAGAAAGTTATGCTTAATATCCATTTTTCATATAAGGATGCAGGGTGGCACCTCATAAAGCTAAGCTAACAGAGTGAAATCTAAATTTTCCTGGTGCTAATGGGAAGTGATTATGACTGTTTTTACAGCAAATATTAAATAGTGCAACAAAATACCACTGGCCCAAGGTTTCTCTTCACAAAAACAGTCGAAGAACCTGAAAATGAAGAAAAGAAGGCATTAAATTTTTTGCATTCGGGTTTCTTTCAAATAACTCAATACCCTGCTCCAATCTAAAAGGACAGTCAAAAAAGGAAAAGTGGAACTAAGAATGACTTTCTACCTTCTTTTGGCTTTTGCAACAAGCTGAGCAAATAAGGAACAGGGTTGTCTCCAGTGATACCAATAGCAATTCTCACATGAGCAGGCAATGCCCAGAGGAAGAATCTAGCTGTTCTGGTTGCTTTCCTACCCATCCCTCACTCAAAGTTTTTCTTAGCTAATTTTTCTCCAATTAAACTCTCACTGTGTTCTCTGCTTTAGTTGCTTTCAACATACTTGCAACTCCCTTCTGAATTTTGAAAGGTTGGTTTATTAATTTGTTACTTTTTCTTCCAGCAGTATGGCAGCTACAGAAGTAGACAGTGGTAGAATGTTCTGGATGTGAGGGAACTCACTGGTTCTGTCACGTAGTGGAACAGCAACTGACTTGGGTCCTAACCCCTTCTGGCTGACCAGCTAGTGCTTGGAGGCCTTACCAATACAGGACACAAAACCACCTTGAAAGTAAGAAAAGCAGAGTCATAGAATCATTTGAGCTAGAAAGGAGATTTAATTGTTAATTGCTTACTGGTCCAGAGGTGTGGGTTTTTTTCTTTTTACATTCCCTGTGTTGGTATATGAAGTTTTTTAGAATACATATTAATTTTGGTCTTGTAAAATGAACTTCTGAGATTATAAACAAAACATGCTTACAGTCTCAGCTTATTCAGTGTTAGAATGAATACTGAGAGAATGATCAGCCACTATTTCTATTCTCTTGTGAGGTAGTGTATTTTGTAGAAACTATTGGTACAGACAGGAAACTTGATGTCAGAGGTACATGAGGAGTGCCTTGGGAGTAATAGGATTGAAATGACAGAGACTTAAGCAAATATGCACCCAGTCACATTTATCTTCTTGCTTACTGTTGTCTCCAGGTGTTTTCTGCAAAGTTACTCCCTAGACCATTGATTCTAGCTTGCACTGTTGCACAGGGTTATTCTGTCCCAAATGCAGGACTTTGCATAGAAATACCAGTTTTACTTTTTGTTTGCTTTGCATGAAAATACACCAGCTAGGTGCAAAAACAGGGATCCAGTATAACAGAAGTAAATTCATATTTTATTTTCTCTTCAGGTACTTACAGGGCTTCTGTAATTGTTTTTCCCTGCAAAAATGTCTTGAATTATGGTGATTCTAACACTTGCTCAGAGTGGGAGCTAGAAGTATTATACCAACATTACAATTCTGAAGTTTTGAGCTATTTTACACAATCATCCCAAAGCCAAATTCAGCCCAACTGATTCATTTTCCTTTACCACTGGGAAGTCTAACAAAGCTATTTATGCACAGCTGGTTCCTAACAACTGCATTCTAGTTTTAGTTGCCATTGCCTTTTCTAAGCAATTTATCAGAATCACTGCAATTATAGATAAGTCTTGACTTACTTAATAGATATTTAATAGGTTTTTTTCTGTACTGATTCATTCTACTGAGGAGTAATGAATCAAAGTATGAGCTTCTGCTTGTGTTGATGTAGCAAATGAGAAATTTAAAATGCTCAAAGCTGCAATGTCATTAATCCTTTTAACAAAGCATTTCAGTTTTTACTTTTCTTCTTTCCTTGTATTTTGTTTCCTTCCTCCTCATATTTGAAGTTACACAATAGAATAATAAAAACCTCTGGAATTGTATTCTATTCTTGGTGAGAGGAATGTAAACTCTGGATTTTATGATGAAGGCATCTGTGCTGTGAATTTGCTCTGCTATAGGGAACTGATGTGATTCAGGTTGCCCTGATCATATACAAGGTGGTGTGGTCTGGTGCTGTGATCCCAAGTGTCCTGTTTTTGGCTGGGAAGGAGTTAATTTTCTTCCTAGCAGCTGGTACGGTGCTGTGTTTTGGGTTCAGTATGAGTATAATGTTGGTAACACGCTGATGTTTTGGTTGCTGCTGAGCAGTGCTCACCCTAAGCCAGGGATATCTCAGCGTCCCATGCTCTGCCAGAGGGCAGGTGCACGAGAGGCTGGAGGGATCACAGCCAGGACAGGTGACCCAAACTGGCTAAAGGGATACTCTGTACCACAGAATGTCATGCCCAGTATATAAACTGGGGGAGCCTGGTTAGGGGTGGGGCCAGTCTCTGCTCAGGCTGGGCTGGGCTGGGCAGCCCTCAGCTGTGGGTGAGAAACCACATTGTGCATCACCTGTTTCTCTTGGGTTTTATTCCCCTCTCTCTTTTTCTTTATCATTATCATTATTATTGTTGTTGTTGTTTTATATTACTTTAATTTAATTGTTCAACTGTTCTTATTTCAACCCATGTTTTTTGCCTTTTTCCAGTTTTCCTCCCCACCCTGCTGAGAGGAATGGGGTGGTGAGTGAGCAGCTCTGTGGTATTTTGTTGCCAGCTGGGGCTTAAACCATGACACCCAGTAAGCTCACTGGTCCCCTTAAAGACACATCTTCAGACAGAGCTGAGTAAAAGTTGACCAGTGGTTTGCATCCAGCACGAATCATGATTATTGTGATGGTCTGCTCCAGCTGGCAGAAGATTTAGAAGGGATGGACTTGAGAAGATTCACAAGATTTGATGCAGGAATCAGGGTTTCTGGCCTGAGGCAGAAAACACTCAGTATAACTGTACCCAAAGGAATCCAGAACACGGTCCCTAGCTTTTGGAAAGGAGAATGTAGAGCTGATCTAGTCAATAACATTAAAGCATTTAAATTGCATTTAAATGTTGTTTGTCTCAATGAAGCAGTCCTCACAGAGTAAGTGCTGAAATTCTCAAATACAGCCTTTGGGGGAAGATGTAGAAAAGAACATGCAGTGACATCTCTAAAGGGAGAAATGATCTGCCAAATTTAGGAGTCTTCTTACTGAGATTGGGACTTGAATCTGTCATTAGCGCCAATGCTTTTCACAACCAATAGATAGAAAACACTGACATGTGAATTTGAAGTTAAACTAAATAGAAGAGCTTAGGTTTTCATTAAATATCCATGAAAATTTGTAAAATATGAAAAGTAAAGTATTCTAAAGAAAGAAACAGCAGTTGAGATTGAGTCTTGTCAAATGGGAGCACAGTCATTGGGAAGTGTGTGTGACAAAGCAGCAGACCTCAGAGCAAACCTTTCCTACCAGTGTGTCTGTAATGGCAGTACAGCACAGCACAACAGAGAATCTGGCCATGACTTCAAAAAAGTATTAATAAGAAAGTTTATGATAAATGTTTTCATCTGTTTCTTCCTCAAAAATAGTCTTTAACATTCATCTGTTAGAGAATGCTATTCGAGATAGTTCTTTGTGCTACAGCATAACTCACTTGTATATGTCAGAAATGAAATAAATTTTCTTTGACAGCTTTCATTTCTAGATGACAAATTATATCCTTTTTTATCTAACACACTCAACCACCTATTGATGTCAGAATAAGAATTTTATTTGTACCTCAGATTTTGTTAGACTGCCTTTAAAAGTGTAAAAATGAGCACCTTGTTACAAGTGGAGGTTTTTTATATCTTAGTGTATTTCATGTTAAAGTGAAATAAATACTTGAAGGTAACATTGTGGTACAGTAAAGAGCTGACTACACATTCTGATGATATATTATTTATAAAAGTATTATTTCTTTAAAGGCCATTTGTAGTTAATAGTATCAGTTGTGTTATTTCTTCATCATTTCATTGACTGAGAGATGTATTCTAGCAAAACCAAAGATCAGATTTAATCAGAAGTGAAAATTAAATTCTGTGTTATGTATAGACTTAGATAACACTATAATCAGGCTATGTTATTATTTATACCAGATTATTTTTGCTGGCACTGTGAATAATTTCTGTTTTTCAACGGACTCAGGGAAGAGCCAATTCCCAACATGACAACTAAGAGAATGAATACCAGAACATTTTCAGATGGTCAGACTCTATGAAGGAGCTAAAGATGTGAACTCAGGAATAATCATATAGCAAAATCCCTTGTATAATTACAAACTGCTGGAAGCTATTGGAAGCCATCATAATGTGAAAATATAAACTTGCTGATTGCTAATTATGTGGAGACAATGTCAAAGTCAAATAACATAATACTGACAGTACAAAAGATACACAAGAGTAAAAGAATATCTCCAATCTCTCCCGTTAAGGAAGAAAATTATACTACAGTGAAAATATTTTGGCATAGGCAATGCAGAACTGGCAAATTAATGTCACGGAGTATTTCTATTTCTGCTAGTAACAAAATACTCGTGTAAAATAGTTTTAAATTTTTTTTTATCTCCAAGTTCATCAGGGGACTTACGTGTATACTTAGCATTAATATGTGATCATCTTAGAAGTAATGCCATCCATTTACACAGGAATTGTCCTATGCTGGAGCATGTCTTTCTTCCATCCACTTTCCCTTTCTAGTAGAAAGGTTTCTAATAGTTACAGTATAAATGTGAATTGACCGGAGAATTTTGTCTTTAAGACTTTTTCCTTATTTTTTTTTCTGTAGAGAAGGGTGTTTCAGTGGATAAATTAAATTTGAATCAGTAATAATATATATTAATCACAGATTAAGTTACTTGATCTATTTAACTGTTTGTTACCTGTGAGTAATGTCTGTGAGACAGGCTACATGGGCAGCATTTACACTGTGAGTCCCAGGAACGTTTCCCTGCCCCGGTTCCTGTATGCTCTCAAATATTTGCTTATGAAGCATGAAAACATCTTGCTCTCATTTCCTTCCTGGTTCCACAAGGACCAGAGGGTACAAACTCACTTTTTCTGTGCATCTGAAGAGCAAGACTGTGGGGTTACCACTGTGCATACTTTACTTCCATCAGGGTATAACTTCTCCATGTTCAAACCTTCTTTTATTTTTTAGCTAATGTAATAAATGTATCTGTAACTACTGAGCATATTTCACAGCATATGATGACAATCTCTTGACCAAAAAAATGAAAGAAGTAGTCAAATCTGTGAGAATTGGTTTGGACATTTTTAATAATGTCATACAGTTAATTGATAAGTTAAACTTTAAAAGAAATTTCAGCATGAGATTTAGGATATCCGAAGAATACTTTGGATTGGTTCATAGTTAATGTTATGTGGCAAAAAAAGCTCAGAATCATAAAGAAAAGTCTTCACTGAAGAGACAGGTATTTTTGTTGTTTCAGGACATTGGTAACCAACCTTACCAATGTGTTGTCACATTAAATACACACCAGCATGAAACTGGATGTTTGGACCTCTCAGAAATGCATTATATCATCTGTAGATAAACACACTGTGTTGTGTTTTCTGTTACAGACCCTTGCCTGTGGCACTAAAACTGCTTCCCTATGCATACAGCTCTTTAAATACAGACATAGTATTTTATATGCTTGCTCCATACCATACCGTACCATACCGTACCATACCATACCATACCATACCATACCATACCATACCATACCATACCATACCATACCATACCATACCATTAGTTTTTTCTTTTTGTATTTTATGTCAAGCAAGTAATTTAATGCACGTTAACAAGATTGCTCCTTCTGAGTCCAGCCATATCAAATGTATAGTCTATGTAAGTTTTCTTCTGTAATCAGAGGATCCAACCAGTGCTAGAATTCTTGTCACAGTTATATTTTGAAGAAAAGTGATTGCTAATTTCTTATGAAATTATTACTTTAAAAATTTTCTCTTCAGTGTCCGAGATTTGAAAATTTTCTTCGCTTACTGAAAAACTTCCTGTGCCTCAGAACACCATCCCTTGACACATTGTACCTTAGCCACATAATCCCAACACCATAAAATATGATATGGGTATTAGAAGATGAGAGGCATTTTTTTAAGCCTGCTCAGAAATGCTTTCTCTATTAACACTGACAGTTTTGCATATTAATCTGTTTAAGGATTAGGACTAAGCAATGCTGTGCTCACCCCATGATGGAGCATGATCCAGATGGTGCATTCAGCAAGGATCTCCTCATGGCATGAGGTACCTCTGCATCAGTTCAGGGAAGCCCAGTATTTGGACACTGGAAAAACTCCTGCCTTCTACTTAATTTTCTCTACACTGCAAACAGGAAAATTAATTCCCTTTTAGCCACACTTGGCAAGGAGTAGATCCCCTACATCTGTCACCAGCCTTTGGTAGCCACTGGCAGCTGTTCCTTCACATAGGTCCCCAACACTGTGAGGGTGGCCAAAGGTGTTTAGAAAGGGACTTTAGGCAGGACTTAGGAACTGATTACGTTAGGTGAGAGGATACGTAATGGGAAGATATTAATGAAGAGGGGAAAGCAAACATGGACCTGGCACTCTCTGGGGCAAAAAGGGAAAAATATTTTATTGAGGAATTATTCCATGAGTCACATTTTTTCATTAGTCAAGCAAAGCACTAATCTGTACCTGCTCAAGCTAATTAATTTGAAAAATGTTTTAGGGAAAATAAACTTGACAAAAACATAACTTTGAAACCATCTGCTCTGACCACATACTATTATTCCAAACATTTGTACCTTGAAAGAAACAGCCTGAAACCTTGAGAATACATTTTTCCTAATGGAGGGGTACACTGTTGCTCTTCTTTGAAGCTATTTTCAGGATCCTTAGAGTTGGAGTAAATTTTCTCCTCTTTCACAGCAGTCAGTGACAGCTTCACTGCTGGTGTCTGATTCGCAAATTTGTCTCTACTAAAGACTCTGACATTTCATTAGTGTACACCAGGTCTGAATTTGGCTGAGGGAAGTCTGACAAGATCCAGACATATATAGAAAGATGCATGCTGACTCTCATTTCATTCCAATCTAAAGAGCATTTTTTACCAGTAGTAATCCCAGTGATTTTAGAAACAGTTTGAGAAGTTACCTGTTATTCATCCCGAAAGGAACTTGGCTCCTGTGGTTATAAGTATTTTCAAAATAATGTAAGATCCCAAAATAGGTGCGTTTGAATCAAGTTCAAATCTGAAATTATTTAGTGAAAAAATATGATTTTGTAATAAGAGAAAAAAGTTTCTGCATAGCTTTACTAAGTATGCAGCTATTGATTTAGTCCACTGTATGTATGTATGTAGTACACTCATAAGTGTGTTAGTGTATTGGGTTTGCATGGCAAGATTTTGATTGCTGGGCTGCTTATGTGAGATGCCTCCAGAAGATTCCCCCCCTTTCTCCCATGTTCAATGCTAGATACTCCAAGATGGACATGCTCTGGCCAAAGTTGAGCCCATCACTGGTGATGGTAGTGCCTCCGGGATAGCAGATTTAAGAAAAGGAAAGAAGTTAGTGCACAGGAACAATTTCAGACTGGGTACAAGAGGGTGAGAATAAGTGAGCAACACAGCTCTACACCCAGGTCAATGGAGAAGGAGGGGTAGGATGTGTTCCAGGCGCCAGGGCAGAGACTCCTCTGCAGCTGGTGAGGAAGACCACGGTATGGCAGGCTGTCACCCTACTGCCCATGGAGATCCACCTGCACCCCTGGGTAACTCCACACTGGAACATGTGGATGCATGAAGGAGACTGTGACCCACTGGGAACCCTGCACTGGACCAAGCTCCTGGCAAGACCTGTGGTCCCGTGGAGAGAGGAGTCCAAGCTGGAGCAAGTTTGCTGGCAGGATTTACGACTCCATGGAGGACCCATGCTGGAGCAGTCTGCTCCTGAGGAACTGCACCCCATGGGAAGGACCCAAGCTGGAGCAGCTCATAAAGAACTGCAGCCTGTGGGAAGGAGTCATGTTGTAGAAAGTTGTGGAAAACTGTCTCGCATGGGAGGAACCCCACAGTGGAGCAGGGGAAGGTGAAGTGTGTGAGAAGTCCTCCCCCTGAGGAGAAGGTAGTGGCAGAAACAATGTGAGGAACTGACCACAGCCCCCATTTCCATCTCCCTATGCCATGTGGGGGTAGAGATGGAGAATTTGGGAATGAAGTTGAACCTGGGAAAAAGGAAGGGGTGAGAGAAATCTGGGGTTTAGATTTGATTTTATTTCTGATTATTCTACTCTGATTTGATGGGTAATAAATTAATTGCCCCAAGTTGAGTCTATTTTGTCCATGATGGTTAATTGGTGAGTGATCTCTCTCCCAGTCCTTTTCTTGACCCACAAACCTTTCTTTATATCTTCTCTCTTTCTCCTCCCCATCTGAGGAGTGGAGTGATAGCACAGCTTTGTTGGGTACCAGGCATCAAGCCAGCATTAAACCAACAGAATAACAGAAGAAAAATGCTTATTTTCATTCATTTTTTTCTTTTTTTCAATGCAACTCTGTCCCTCTTTGATATATATGTTGCTTCTATTTTATGCATTTTATGTCAACTTTTGTGTGCTGCTACTCTGTCACTTTTATAAAAGAAAACAATGGGGAAATAGGAACTAGTCATCAAAAAAAGTATGAGATAAAACCTTGATATGAAACTTCTTTGAAAAGCTATCTGAAAAATAATAAATATTTACTTGGTTTTGGGGGATTTTGGTAAAATTCAGTTTTAAGGATCATATTCTGAAAAATAAAATCCCATCATGATAACAGATAGACCGTATTGCACAGGGTAGGTGTGTATCCTGACAAGGGTTAGTGAAACACCAGGGAATGCTAGTGCTTATTTCACATTGTGTAAGCATTTTGTAATGCATCTGTAAGAGTTTTGTCAGTATTAAAGCATGTAAACCTGATTTTTAGAGAATTAGCAGGGAACATATTGAGAACAGTTTGTTCATGGCTGTGGAATTCAGTTTCATTGTTTGCAGACCTCAGATGTGCTCCTTGGTTTCATATCAACTTCTGCTTCATGTTCTGTGAATTCTTCAGAAACATTGCTGATTAAATAATAGAAGTATTTGTGAACTTGCTTTTCAGTTTCAAGTCAGGTATTGAAGTCCATGTGTTTCGCAGTCTGTTGACTCCTTGTGTACTCAATCAATGCAGAAGTGGGGTTTTATTGTGAAAAGAAAATGTTTGTTTCTCTGCACTATACTTTTGCCATTGAAGGAAATGGCTGACCCAGCCCTGTCTTACTGGTGTAATCAGTATGAGTGGGCTTGCACAGGCTGTGGACTTATTTTATCTTTTTAATCTCTATCTTCTGAAGACACATAGAATGAAAAACCTTTACAAAGGGAACAAGAAACTAACTCTCTTCCTTTCTTCTCTCTGTAGTTTGTTGCTCAGCCCAACTGCCAGCAGCTGCTCGCATCCCGCTGGTACGACGAGTTCCCCGGATGGCGGAGGCGACACTGGGCAGTGAAGATGCTGACGTGTGTTGTGATAGGACTCCTTTTCCCAGTCTTCTCTGTGTGCTACCTGATAGCTCCCAAAAGCCCATTGGGGCTGTTCATCAGAAAGCCATTTATCAAATTTATCTGCCATACTGCATCGTACTTGACTTTCCTGTTCCTGCTGCTGCTTGCCTCTCAGCACATCGACAGGTCAGACCTCAGCATGCAGGGACCCCCACCAACCATCGTCGAGTGGATGATATTACCGTGGGTCCTGGGTAAATGTATTACTAAAGAAAATACAGTGAAAAGTATTTTGACCACTGTGGGTTTGCCAAGCGTTCCTGAGGCAGGGCACAGAAGAGTTCTATCATGGATTATTGACCTACCAATGGAGGCAAATGGTCCCTCTCCTCCAGTGCTTAGCAAGAGTAGCTGACAGCATAGATAAAGAGTAGAGTGTGAAAGTCCAGAGTGTCCCTGTCTGATAGATTACAGTGAGGGAAAACGAAAAATATGAAGGATTCCTTCCTATGATTATGCTGAAACATATATATTGTTTTTATTTTTAGTATCTGTTTTCTCCAGGCCAGAAATTGACCTGGTTCTTGTAAGTGTCCATTTTTTTAATTGCTAATCTACTTTTAAAAATAATGCCTTTGCTACAAGAATTATTTTTTCATGTAGGGAAATGAGGTGTAATGTAATTTCTGTAGAGTTATTATTAACCTTAGTTACCTACAGTATGCTTCTTTCTAAATGACAGATGCCCATATTGCAAATAATGATGATCAGCATTTTCAAGTGAGTATTTCCATTAAAATATGCACACAGAGTATTTTTTCAGTGCAAGAACTTGTCACTCAATTCAAACCAAATATCCTATATCAGAAAGAATAAGAAAATTCCCTATCATTTTTAAAATGAAAAAAAAAAAAAAGCTTACCTCTCTATCCTCATAGTTTAAAACAAAAAATTCAGGATTATTGAAAGCCTACTTTGTGTGGGCCATGTCATCCTTAAATGTGATTCTTCTTGTGATCCTAGGTGCTCCCTAACTTTGCCTTTGTCTACCCAGCCAGATGGTAATTTCTCTCAGTGTGCTGTGGTCTCTCCCCTTTTTCTTATTTTGAAAATCAGTACAAGTTGGACCAGGTCAGGGCAAATGTATTTGTCTAAAATAAAATTATAGAAGGAGGTACTTACCAAGACTTGCAGACTTAACTGCAAGAATTTAGGTTTGATATATTCATTAAAATTCACATTAAAATTCACCTGTCATCACAAAGACAGGTACCTGCACAGAAATTTCTGAAATTTTGGTGGGCTTTTGATACCATTACTTCTCCCAGACTTTCTCATTAAGACACTGTGTATCTTCCATTTTTCCCAAACATGTGGGTTTCTTTAGAGCAATGTAACTGTCAAGACTTTTGGCCCCATTAATCCCATATAATCTACTACACAGTGTTGAATTTGTAATAACTAGTTGGCTGTGCCTGATATTCTGGAGAACAATAATTCAGTAGCTTTTCCTCTGTACGTACCTTGGTAGAGCACTGTGGGAAGCAGGAGGCAAGTGTACATCTGCTTTTCACTTAGAAAAACAAGTGTGCGTGGCTGAAAACCCTGTCTACCCGTATTTGTCAGAAGGACCTGCCTTCCACAGGTGAATTGCTTTTTGGGATTTGCCCCATGGTAGCAGAGCAGTCCTCACCACCAGCCTTCACTGTGAGGTGTGTTTTCCTTGGCTGGGTAAATATTTCTAATACATTAAAAAAGACAAAATCTAAGTTTATTGCAAAGAAATTATTCAGTCTGGGAGGTTGTTTAGACTGGTATTTCTTACAGACAAGTCAGACTAAGTTCTGCAAGCAAGTTTCACATTTAAATATTAAAAGAAAAAATTCCTCCAGTAAATTTTCCTAGTTTTGTACCATCAAGAAATGAGAAACTAATATAAAAACTATTATCTTTATACATTACCTCCTTAGAAGTAAATGCTACAATTCTGAGGAGGAGCAGGAGGCTCTTCTGTGCTGTGCTATGCCTGGAGGAGATATTAGTATCTTTTCTGGCTTTCCAAAATAGCAGGTGGTCAGTATTTATTCAGCTTTCACAGTATCCTGAGGCTAAAGGATAGTAAGAACAAATGCATAGCTGACACATAGACCTTGACATGCCAAAGTGGATTTTGTCATTAACCTGTCTTTTAATAGAGATGAAAGGCAATTGAGAAGGGCAAGAGCTAGTTTCTTGTAAAGGCAATTCAAAAATGTTAGTGACTAGCTCCTCTCCATAAAACACTCAGTGGGAAGGGAAAGAACCTCTCTTGCCCTCAGCCTCTGATACAGTTGTTTACTTAGGAAGATATTTAAGTAAGTCAGCAGCCCAAAACACTTTTTTGAAGAAACTGTTAACCCTGAGAATTGTGGCATTTAAGATGATTATCATTTCTAAAAGCTACATTAATATTTTCAGTATGCACTTGTATGGCTGGATTATGCCTGTGCTGAACAAGCCCTTCATGTGCAAGCAATACAGGTCAAGTCAAGAGAGCCACTTCCATAAACGAAAGTTCATGAGCGTGGATGAAGATCAATATTTTGATATCACTGGTTAAATAGCTTGTAGTCAGTCTAGACTGTGCTGTTCAGAAAAACCACGCCTTCCAAAATCTTTGGAAGATTTTTTTTGCATCCAAAATGATGTGTTTTGCACACTGATCTCTAGTGTTTCCTAACTAGCAGTTTCCTGTTCCAGTTTCACATTTTCTGTGTTCAGCTTTCAAGTTTTGATTGCTGTAGTGCCTTAGCCCAGACAAATAATGAGGCCTCAGATTCACCCCTCATAATTTAAAGCAATTCATTTGGCACCTGATTTCCCTGTGCCACTGAAGAAGACACACATCTCCACAGGATGATCCAGCTCACAGCATGTGATGAATTTTCAGATTTCAGCTTTTTTGTTTGTATATTTAGGTCTTTTTCATGTTGTGTTTTTCTGTCTGGTTGCTTTTTGTTGAGAGGGTTGTTTTTGTTCATTTTGGTTTTTTTGGTTGGTTGGTTTTTTCAGTGCTTT
>WAAG01026824.1:8393-18807 GCA_013390105.1 Tichodroma muraria | reverse complement strand
GCTATGAAAATATTTGTTTGTAGACTTTAAGAAGAAATTGAGACCCACAAAAATTTATCTGAAAAAAATTTATCTGAAGTCATAATTAAATGATTTATATAGGATAACATAAAGAATGCACTTGCAAATGTAAATGGCACTTGAATGTAGAACTGGTTTTATGTTATGAAGCAATTTCTCTTTTATGAAATCATTTGCAGGCTAAGAGAAGATGAGCACTCACTTCTCAAATAACAAGCAAGTGTTCAGGAACCTGAAGGAATGATCAGCAACTGAAGGCAAAGACCAGAGAGGGATATTATATTTAGAAAGCTGTACAGCAAATCCTACATAGTGTAACTGCTGAAGTAGCTAGAGAACATGTAGGTGAAAGAGCTAAGACAATGTCATACACAAGGGCAGCTGTGTAGGCAAGAAGCCAGGCAGGGACAAAATGCAAAGCAGACTAAATAAAGAGCAGGCCATAAGATACAGCCTCACAAATATATGTACAAATAAAAAGAAGTTATTGTTGCCACTTCTTTTGATGCTCAAAACACATGCAAGTTAAATTGAAAGAAATGGGCACACTGAAAGCATTTCAGAAGTTCAGATATTCAAAAAATAAAAACCATCTACATATCCTGCTTACTTTGACAATTAATGTCTCTTTCTAACAAGGCCAACTGTGTATAATTAAATTTAAGTTCATAATGGCAAATGGTATATGGTAATATGAGAGATTTTTTCATTATTATACCCTTAGCGTCTTTCTTAAGAAAAACTTTCCAAGATGTTTGGTGAAAGCCAAAGCCAAAAGACTTTTCCAATCTTCCAGCTTTAAAGCTGCATTAATGCTGCTGGTTTTCCATTAAATAATTTTCCTGCCCATTTTTTCATATAAGTTTCTGAGAATTAGATCCCCAGGATTTTAGTGGGAGACAGGTATCTAATTAATCTAGGTTTTCTTGAAAAATCACTTATTCTGTATTGAAGGCAAATGAAAAGAAGAAGGTGACAAATAAGTCTTTTGTACATTTTCCAAATCAACTTTTGAACTCTCCAAAGTCTTTGCTTACTGTAAAGTGGTTTTCTGGTGGCTGCTCTTTCAAAACCCTGCACTTTGTGTCCTGAGTATACAGATTTCTAATGGTCAAAATTTTAGTAAAGTACTGAAGCACTAAAGTAGCACCCCATTAATTTACTATTTCATGTATCTCTCTCCCTCTTCAAACTGGGGAGGGGAGAGAGCCCAGGGAGAGAACCACTAGATATGCTAAAAGGGATTCCCTGAGGAGATGATGCTAAAACTTCACATGGCTGGAAAGAGCTGCTTGGAGGGCTTGATCCTCCACTAGACTTGAATCAAACCCTTGAAGATCTCAGTGATGTGAGCTATTTACAAGCCATTCTGTTTGAGTTAGAACCCTACAGCATTCTCAGGATTTAAAAAAAGCCCAGGCATATTAGCACAGGTGAACAAGTAACAATATTGACAATAACAAGCAACTGTAACAATATTGGCAGAAAATGACAAGCCTTTATTGATTTTAAATCTGACTGTTACTTTCTGAGCAAACATTCTTAATTGTGTCAAAGGTGGACACATACCTTTAATATTGTTTTTGGACGCTTTTTAAAGTAAAGTTTTGGCTTTTCAATCACAGGAAGAGGAGGAAGTTTCTTAAGTTCTTGTAGGACAGCCATTGCAGCACGTTTTTTTGAGAGTTTCTTACTGTTGCCTTCTCCTTCTGCAGTGAATTCTCCTACTGTAACTCGTGTAACAAAGCTCTTCATGTGAGGAGGTCCGCTTTCTTTAATCACCTTTTAAGAGAAAGTAACACAGAGTCAAAGCACCCTACAAGGAAATAACTTGTTATTTGTTATCTCTGCAATGAACTTATTACTAGTCCAATTTTCCTGCTAACTGAAGGCATTAGATGGGTTTTCATAGAACTTGGATAAGTATTAATGACAGTATGAGGTTTGAGGAGAGAAAATTAAGACTAGTTGGATAAAGCAAATCTAACCACCATATTCAGCATTTCACAGAAAGTAAGAGTAGACCTACATTTTTAAAGATTTATAGAATAACACAATATACAATAATTATGCATATTTAAACCAAGGCTGACGGGTTTTTTTCTTTGCAAGGTGCTTTACATACTAAAGCAATTAAATCCATGAAGGTGTACTAGGCTTTGACTATTTCTTTATACAAAACATATTCAAAACTGTATTAATTTGGCATTACCTCAACCTGTTTGCAATATTTTTTCTATTATCATTCAATCACTGGACGTTCATAGTCCCAAACTTCAGTCTCAACAGGTGCAGGCAGGATGCCTGCCCTCAAATCATGCCATACATTTGAAAGGCTGACACATTCTTGCCTCCATGACTCTCAGCTGTCACTCCCAACAGTACTGAGAATTACCAGAAGAGCCACCATAACTCACACAAAAGCCAATCATTTCTGAAAAAAATTCATTTATTCATTCCCTTCCAAACACATTTAGCATGACAATAAGAAAACCCATCTGAAGTTCTTCACTACAAGTTACAGTGATATGGAAAGAAATTAAGTTCTGAATGCTGTACCCTCCTCTAGCTGTTTTTCTGTCCTCATTTTTACAGGCGCACACACACACACACACACACACACAGTCTCCTTTTAGAAGGCTGATGCTAGGATGCATTCACTCACAAATCACAGCACTGCAAGTGCTATGACAGCCATCTCTTCATGCGTGCACGCACCATTTACTGCTCTGGACAATGTCTATTAGGAATTAAGAGACCTCATTTGGGAAAAGGTTCAGTGATTTTGTTTGATGGGCGGAAGCAGCTATCTAATTTAATCTTTGTTATATGCAATTTGTATAAGGAGACATTAGAGCATCTGACAGGCATCTCTTTATAATGTCTTCAAAATCAATACAAACATAAATTTTTTTTTCATTTGATGGAATTATATCAAACTATTTGTTGAAGAAGAGTAATGTCTCTTTAGGTTGAGGAGGGAGGGGAAAGGGAATTGAGGTAAAGGTACCAAGGCCTTCTTGGTGTAATAATATAGTTTTAATGTGCTCAAACCCTCAATCTTAACATTATTAAAACATGTTTTGTATTAAAGTTCTTTTTATCAAGGTCATGTCCCTTGCATTATTTAGTTTTGCTGTTGCACTGTAATGAGGTCTCCTTAGGCTTGTATTTCTTTTTTAAGCTCTCTTTTGTGGCAACTTCACCCAGCAAATACAATTACCACAGCATATATCAATAAAAAGACACGAAATTAAAATTAACAGACAACTTTGTCCCATTTTCCCAGAATAAGATGACATCTATGCCAGAATGGGATTTTTCTGTTGTAGTCCAGTCCTCCCACTCCAAGATTCCAGGTATTAATTTCAGAAGTGTTTTCAATACTGCCTCACTTGAAGGTTGCTCATTAATGCTTGACCACATGAGAAGGCAGAAGTGCTTTCAATGCACTGAGCCATGCTGAGCCCCAGGACGCTGCCCTGCCTGCACCAGAGCTGGGATGAGCCCAGTGCCAGGATCTCCTGCTCTCAGGCACAGTTGGGCGTTGTGTCCGTGCTGAGCACCTTCATCGCACTGCAGCGTTTCCTGCTCTACTTTACAGCATCTCAAACCATCCCTGTACTTCGTTATCTAAGCATTAAAACATGCTTGCTGTAAAGCATAGCTAAATTAACCTTACTAAGGTCCTTAATCTTTCTGTGGTTCCACTAACACTATTATATTGGTGTTTGTCTTTACCTGCAATATAATGTATTAATAAAATTAATAAAACATACAAAAATGTTTATACTGACCAGATGAAAAAAGGAAAAATAACTTGGTTAAGAAATATAATTGCTGAGTTCCTAAAATATTAGTTTATGTAAGTTTTCTCATATTTATATAAATGCAGAAAAATATATATATGAGAGAAGGAATGTTAATACCAAACCAGATTATATTTTCATATACACAAAACCATATTTCTTAATATTAAACTAATTCATTCTGGTGTGTTTTTCATCTTTTAAATTTTACGTATATGACACAAGGTAATTAATTTACTGGAAAACGTTAAAAGCTGCATCTTTTGTTAGTGTGTAAATGGAAAAAAGTCCGTGTTGGCAATGGAATGAAAGCAATAGGATTCAGACGGGATCTGGATCAAGCTAAACATCCAAATTTGGTAATTAAGCAAAAAAATATTTACCTAGCAACATTTTTGGTTAACCCCAGATTTCAGATCATTTTACTCCATATGATTTCAAACAGTTGTGCTATGAGTCTTGGGACAGAAAACACTAAGAAGAAATTCAGCCTCTGCTATCTAAGAACACTATACACATTAGGACATTAAACTATTTCCTCAGTTGAAAGATACGACCTGTGGACCTAATCATGGCTAATTAAAAGCTGAGAATTTGATTAGTTCTGACAGTTCAATACACTTTTCTTTTTTTGTTCCATGGATTTAAAGAATAATTACAGCAAGAGAAAACACATGGGACCAAAACACATCTAAGGTCAAGTTACATCAAGAATGAATTTGGCTCAACTTAATGAATCATGCTGACAAATGAAAAACAGAAGTATGATTACAGTGAAAGAGTAACACTGCTTTAATTGTTAATGAGATGCCAGGTAGAAAATTCAAAAGATTAGGACAAGATTAAATGGACATTAAAAAAACCCCAAAACTAGAGGAGACAAAAATCAGATGAAAAAACCTATGTCATCTACATCTATGAATATACAATTATTTATAAGATTTTAAAATATCAACATACTTCCAGGAGCTTGTGCAGGCAGACACCAGATTTTCCCAGTTACAAACATTTTAAAAAAAAAAAAAAGAAAGGAAAAAAAAAAAAAAAGGAAGAGTCTGAATGTCAAAGTGTAAAACTGCAGTGAGAAGGCTGACCATTCTACAAAACCTAACTGAGAATTACTCAGTAGTCAGTCATCCAAAGCCATAGTCCCCAGGGCAGCAGAACCCAGAGAGGTGTGAAACTTCCTGCTGAGAACTACTTTCCTGGAGTCTGCAATTTCGCCTGTCCCTGGTTCAAAATGAAGAATCTCTGTCTTACTGTGATAAGACTGGGACATAAGAACACTTTCCAGCAGACCACTGGACAGGGATGGAGGGGCAGAAAATTTGCCTTTTCAGGCACTCTATGCCTTCACTTCTGATACTGAGAATGAAAAAAAAATTATTATATTTGCTATTCTAAAGAAATAACACTGCAATCCAAAGAAAAATATTGAAAATAAAACAGCAATTTGAAACACCCCAACGTGTTCTAGTATCTGAAACTGTTGATCTCAGTTATGTCTTCTAGGCTCATCTATTCCTTACTGACAAATAAGGAATAAAAAACATATATATTGAAAAAAAAAAAGAAAAAAGAAAAAACCAAGATTTTAGCCTGCTGTCAAGGCAGGAATAAGAAGTGAAATGACCATTCTACAGCTACTCTAACAATTCCTACAGCAATCACTTCTGTAGTCATCCTTAAAAACCGTTTATTGGGAACCCCACAATTGCCTTAGAGCAGTTGCATTTTAATTTAAAAGTTGATGAATCAAAGTTAGCTAAGATTGCACCGGTGACAAGTATGGAGTAAAGCTTGTTCTTTGTTACAACTGAATGTTTTTATTTAGCAACTTAATAGATAGAAAGTTTTTAAAACTCATCCTAAACTTCCTAGACAACTAAAGCTAGCCACATCAATGAAACTGGACTGTTCACCCCTCGTGCAATTCTGAGGACATGTCTACATAGAACTTTATATATATTTATGATCATTACTTTGTTGCATAACCCAGCACTGTTGGAACACTGGCTAAAGCTTTGTCAGATGAAGAAAAGGCAGATCATTTTATAGTTATCACACACGAGCTAGTAAAAGCTTTGATGCCTGCCTGGAATAACACAAGACCATTAGTAAATAAAATCCTATTAGAAACATCAGATCCTGGGGATTATCCATAATTGCTTAGCAGTTTTATTGAAAAGTAAGCCAGAACCAAGTTCAATCAAAACTCTATTTGAAAATGTCACCTATACTTAGATTTAAAGGCAGGAAATAACACAAAACCTGTCAGGAGAGCAAGAAACTGTCTTTTTTCAATGTTGCTAACATTCTTTAGCAAGTGACACATTAGATTTTTCCTTACAAAGTATCTCTGCCTTCAATCTCTCCTTACCAAATGTTCTCCCTTAAATAAGCTCAAACAGGAGGGAAGAAGACATTCAAAGCACTTTCCCTCTTTTCTTTACAACTTCCAAGCTCCTCTGTGACCAATGACCACACATCTCCTTACATTTTAGTGCATTGATTGGCACAGTTATTCCAAATATTTTTAAATGTTTAAGGTAGAAAAACAATGTTTGAAAACTGAGACATCAATTATGAGCTTCCTTTTTGAAACACAAGCACATGTTTCCATTATGTCTGCTCTTCGCTAAGAGTTAGGTAGGTGATTGGCATGTAGTGGCAAACGGATACACCAACAGCCCCAGACACCCCAGTTCTATCCTCTAGATTTTACATTCTCTTAATGCTCTAATTAGTCCATACCACACAGACCACATATATGAACCATATATGCCTTTGCTATACCAAGGAATTCCTTAGTCATGAACAATATTCTTAGTCTTTCTTACCTACCTTCTGAGAGATTTCTCAGATTTCTAAGAAGGTCCAAATAGCTTATTTGACATTGGCCAATTCAGGGACATGTGCCAAACATGTCAGTAAACTCCATACAGCACACTGTAAGGCATGCCACAGCTTAGGGGTTTTGATTCTTTTCACATGCAAATACATGCCTATACTTGAAAAGGAAAAAGCACTGGAGAAATTAACCATCACCAGTATAAGCACTATTCACTTTCATGCAGACTCAGTTTAAATGTAAAACAAAATGCAGAAAAATAAAATAATAAAAGGCCACTTACATTAGCATNTTCCTCCCACGTTAGATTTTTACAACAAGGTTTTGTAAGAACTTTCTCATCGGAAAAATATTCCTGAGAATATCACTCTGAGATATGAGAATATCACTCATTCTCCCATAGTTACTTCACTGATAGCACTGGAGCTATTCCAAATGCTCTTTATTACTTCAGGTAAACAAAGGTGTCAGAAGTGGGTTCATAGATAAAATCATATGAAACAAACAAAAAAACTTGTGAAAGCTTAAGTAGAAATAAATAAGTGAAACAGAATCAGAGTGGAAGATATTCATGACTTTCTGAAAACAGCACACTGAAGGTGAAATTGTTTCAATTGGAACTTTTCTAGCGTACGAATGCCAACAGTTAAAGCAAAGACTCTGGCTAACTCTTTTGAAGATTATTTCAAATCATATTGAGTGTGGCTACAGATTCTAATCCCACACCTCTGTATAGAAGATGGTTTAATTGTCTTTCTGCCATCCAAATGTTTGTAACCAAATATTAGAGCTCTAAAAGTTCTGAAAGGGCATCTATTTTACCAGTAAAAAGCCACTATCTTAGACTCTGATACACTGACAATTTTTTTTAATAATTTCCATGAATATGAAATTCATACTTTTCATATACGAATATTATCTGTGTTGAGTTTTACTGGTAACTTTTCTGAATACTTTCTTAGCAAGATAAATATGTAACACAGATAAAAATGTAACACATACCTCAAACGTGACAGGTATATTGCGCTTCAATGCAATTTCAAACACTACGCTGATCTCAGATTTGTTTGCATCTTTATCTTCTTCTGATTCTTTTCCTGTTTCTCCATTCTGAAAATGATGCATACATAATCATACTACAATTCTTAGAAGATCAACAGAATATAACATCCTTCTCCCCCCAATTTCTCAAAGACTTTTGAAGTCTCCTGTCAGGCTGTAAATCAGCATTTGCACATCCGTCTCAGCACCCCAATATCAGACATCTGCTGACTGAACCCTTTTATATTGTGCTTATGCTTCATAACAAAGGAACACATACACATTAATGTATAAATTAATTATAAACAGCAAATTAATATCTATGGATGTTAGTCTTATTAATGACATGGATAACAATTGTCTGAGTACACACTTGAGTCAAACATGAGGACCAAACAGATCCTTTGACCTGTTTCTCAGGCTCTCTGTGGGTACCCTTTCTAAGCAAGGAAGAAATCTGTACTTCTTGGAAAGAAAGTAGAAGAAAGATCCTTTCTCTCAGAAAAAGTTCAGTCAATCACCCCCACACTCTGACTGGGTCACCAGGTTACAGGTGTCCCCAGCAGGTCCAGCTGGTTAATGGCCCCTCCATCAACTTCCCTCTGGGAGTTATGACCAGTGTGAAAAGGTAGTGACAGAGAACAGCTTGCTCAACACAGAACATTATTTATTTATCCATAGGAACATAACAAACAGAGAGGCAAAGAGAAAAAAAACAAAAGGCACATGAAACATTATTCTGCCTAAAATTCAGCTTTGCTTTCCTCTTCAGGTAAATCTAAATTTTCTTATACAACCATCAGCACTGGGATCAGTCGGAGCTTTGGCTTTTGCAACTACTGCCTTTGGTGTTTGTCCCCCAGGCCACATTTCCTTAGTTCTCAGAGGCTTCACTTCCAGCTACTTTCAAACTGCAAAGCTCTGAAATACTTCAAACTGGGATCTATCAACAACCATGTAACCTTGGCCAGGCTCCTAATTTTTTATTAGTGGAGGTAAACATCAAAGACACTTGGACAGAATTAGGTGGATTCCTGCAGAGCTCCCATCTTACATAACCAAGTCTGATCTAAATCTTCAGTCACCAGCATAGCTACAAAATCCAGATACCACAACTCTAAAACATCATTTAAAAAGCACTAGGTTCTTCACATTAAAACTAAATTCATCAATCTTTTATCTACCTTTTTTTAACTCTCAGTATACTAAGATAACACAGGGCCAAAAATCCAGCACTCAGCTACAGCATGTGGACATGGAACATCTTTTGTCTCATGAAATTGTTACAAAATTTTGATTCTGAAAAAAAGCCATTTACCTGCCTGATATTGATCTGGAGGTAAATACAAAACAAAAATATTATAAAGTTTATAGAACCACCAGAAAAAAAAAAGGGTGGTGAGCAAAACAATAGCTAGGGTAGTTACAGTGAAATTATGTAGGACCTCTAGCTCATTTCATATAATGAAATGTAAAGTACAACTGAAATCAAGAATGTAGATCGTTACTTACAGGACAGGGAAAGCGTTGATTAGGTTCACTGAGAAAAGTCAGCAGCGTTAAAAGGACAATATTTAAAAGTTAAAAAAAAAATAAAAAATNAATAATCTATAAATATATATGTGGGAGAGATTTTTGATACCTGTTGGTTACATTAAGCAAATGTAAGAAAATAGCAAGTAAATAGAAAATTAAGCTAAGTGAATTCTAAAAGAAATACCTCACAAATTTGAAATGGAGAATAATCAAACACTGGCATAATTTACATAAAATAATATAATGCCCACTGGACTGTCAGCAAGCCTTCAAGTCAAGAATGTTTATGTTTTCTAGCTGTACTCTTGTTTAACTAGATATGTATAGTCTAAACTAGAAACTATACTTTAAATTTTCATGATTAATACAAACACATCTGTCCAGAAAATCCCTCATTGTCCCTTCTGCCCCTACAATTTAACTCTCTGCATATTTTTTCAACAAACATAGCAGAGAACCTAATAGTGAGTGGAGAAAAGGGAGGATCAAGGCTTAGACCTTAGTACTGAGCAATAAAGTTTCAAGCCTTAGGAAGATAAAATATGTTCAGGAGTATCTCAGGTACTTTGGATTTAAATTTGATCCTCATTCACACAACTGAAAGTTTAATTGCAAGGCCTTTCTTAGCCTCACATCAATGAGACAGCAGAGGTGCTTTGGCAGACACACAATAGCTCTTTGTGAAAGCACATTCAGCAGCAGCCCTGCCCTGTTGGCTGATTGCTTCTTGCTTCTGCTCACCTTATGCTCTTCTACACATTTGTCCAATTAATATTAAGATAGCAATACTNTGTAAAGTACAACTGAAATCAAGAATGTAGATCGTTACTTACAGGACAGGGAAAGCGTTGATTAGGTTCACTGAGAAAAGTCAGCAGCGTTAAAAGGACAATATTTAAAAGTTAAAAAAAAAATAAAAAATTTGGGGATAAAAAGAATGGGATCCTGCTATTCTGTAAAAAACCTGAGTGACAATATTACTTGGTATTGTATTCAATTCAATTTGTGCTTTATCAAGGACACTGATAATCTAAAAAGCTGGCAAAAAAAAAGAAAAAGCCCAAAGAATGAACTACTAAATAAACAACTTTGCACTGAGACACTCTGAAAACAATAGTTATATTAAAAGATTCAAAAATACTTAAAAATAATCTAT